>JAKWJD010001756.1:22573995-22658995 GCA_027705065.1 Solanum peruvianum | reverse complement strand
ATTTCTTCACTTAGATTTTTTTTTATCTTTGAGATTGTTGCTTTGATGTTCATAACTCTTATGAGACTTTGTACTTTGGATAGTCATAACTCTTTTGAGATTATTCTTTTGTTGATAATAACTCATTTGGGATTGATGTTTTGGTGGTCATAATCATTGTTGATAGTTTGAACTATGAACCAGTAGTAGAAGACATACGAATATGGACTAACGATAATGACAATGACGTGGAAAGCAAATGTGACACCAACATAATACTTCTTCGATGACTCAGTACACATTTTTAACATTTAATATTGAAGCTCATACGAAGTGAAGAAATATAACTTTCAGCCAATAGATTTGAACTCTATATGATAGCCAAATGCTCACCAACTAATATCAAAGACAAGGTATACATGAATGCGGAACCAAGGAAGAATGTGGAAAAATTCAACTTAAGGACCGATACATATTCCAAGTAAATACATACATATAAATATAAAATAGAGAAAGTAGACATCTTGTGAGGCAACATAATAGTCTAACACAATGGGAGTAATAACCAATAAAGGGAACACATGAACATGTGAAAAGATAACATATATTATGGAAAAGACTATTGAAGCAAGTTTGCAAGATATGGGCAGATCGTGTCAGGGGTAATTTGACAATGAAACAAGTTTAAACCTTGCATGCCAACACTTGGTAGAGAAAAAACACACACTTAGTAACAAACTCATAGTAGATTGCTCACCTTAATTCTCAAGGGAGTACGAACTGCATTTATGGATCAGTCACTACCAAGAGCACTTAGAAAGCTTACAAGTTTCGGATTAATGCCAAGAAAATAGGAAATCGAATAGCCTTACATATCTTGCTTCACAACAATTGATATCACAATGATTTAACCATCTTCCTTTCAGATTATTTATCTACAATCGAGTAAATATTAAAAACTATTATTAGTTTCTAAACAAATTTGGACTATTTGATCAGACCAAAATAGTAATTGATAGTATATCTATCAGTGATCCCATCCAGAGTTCTTCCATCCATTTTCCCCGAATTATTTTTATAAGGTCCTCTGAATCACGTCTAGAAAATAGTATTAAAGGAATGAAAGGAAGTAAGCTCATGCAACACTCAATTAAGTGGTGTATCACTACACTTTCAATGCTTTATCCTCTAACTAGTTTTCATAACTTCTCTACATATCCAGCCACACCCTCTTATTTCTATGATACATAAAATAGTCTTTAAGTCTCACAATATGGAAATATAAATATGAACTCATGACTTCCGATCAACATCCTGCGAACTCCAACTAACATTTAAATTCTCAAAACAAGCTCACAATAAAAATTTAAGGGGACTCCACTCCATGTATGTCCCAACAAGAACCTTCTTCCTGAACATTAACCAATCTCACACCATACAGAGGCAACACTCAACAGTTCATTAACACATACAAACTTTAAAAAATAATGTAAGAACAAGAGAGGATGAAAATTTCCACAGCTTACCTTGTTAGATTGAAACCTTAATTGATAAGACTTGGATTTTTTAGGGTTTAGGTTGTCCTTTCTAACTTATCTTCATGTTAAAATTGATTATTCACTTTAATTCCTAAAGATGGGAGATATTCTACCAGTTTGTACTTTCAAAACACCTATTTCCTTCATATTTTAATGGTGAAGCCGTAGAACAGAACTCTTGGAGCTTCCATGGCTTTCCTTTGGAGTGATTTCTGGAGAACAAGTAATATGAAGGAGATATGATAAGCTTGATGCATTAGAGGCAATTTTGGACGTTTTCCCTTTAATTAATTGGGTAATAATATGGTCCTTTACTTTTAAGCAAGAAGGTGCATCACCTTCTTAGTTTCTGCCACATGTTTTTAAGTAGTTGCATCAGCTACTTGCTCTTTTCACTTAAATTCAGTCCACTTATTCTAAGTAGGTGCATCACCTACTTGCTCCTTTATAATTCAGACAATTAATTCTAAGTAGGTGCATCACCTACTTGCTCCTTTTAACTTAAAATTCAGTCCACCAACTCTAAGTAGGTGCATCACCTACTTGTCACCTACTAGCATAGTTTTGTCAAGCAAGTACCTCAATTAATTTACACCATTTTCCCTATCTTAAATTATTTACAAGACTGTAGCACTAAATACACACTTGACCATTTTGACTTCTATATCGAATACCACCTTTTACTATCCCGAGTTTGAAGTTTTTTTAGTTCGTTATTCGAATATGTGTTGGAAGGCACGGAGTGTTACAACTTCAAAAGTATTCTATTGTCACCAGTCGCACAGTAAAACCGATTCCATAACTATACCACAAGGAAATTTTTAAGCGACATATACATAGAACTAGTTCACATAGAATATGGGGTGTTACAACCAACCCCAACTAGCTTGAGATTGAGGCTTAGTAGTTGTTTGTCGTCTCATGTTAAGAAAACTATTAGAGGTCAATGTTATAACCTCACATAGTGAAAGTAAGATCAGGGACTTCCCATTCACTAATACTATGTTGCACCAAACATAGTGCAAGTAATGTGACAAAATGGTTCGACAACAATGATAATTTTTTTATAGAATATTCAGCTTACAAAGCCATAAACTCCAAGTCGGGACTCTAGCACATTATACAGTTAATTTTTAGTAATTATGTAATGAACTACAGTCTGTGAACTTGAACTAGTGATGGTAAAAGTAGCATGATGAACCAGCAAAGACTATGGCCTTATCCTCCACATCACCTCACCCCACATAATTTACTAATTTTCTTAATTAAAAGAAATGTATCAGTTACCAGTCTGTCACGACCCAAATCGGGGACGCGACTGGCACCCACATTTACCCTCCTATGTGAGCGAACCAACCCATCTAAACCTTAACATTTCAATATAATATCAACATAAATAATGCGGAAGACTTAAACTCATAATAAACAACTCAACTATTATTAATATTATCCCCAAAATCTGGAAGTCATCATCACAAGAACATCTATCTCAAATTACTAAACTAGGAATGTCTAAGAACAAAATATAACTAAAAAAAAAAAAGGGAGTCCATGCCGGAAGTTCAAGGCATCAAGACTTGAAGAAGAAGACCCAGTCCAAGCTAGACGCATTAGCTCACCCTGAATTTCCGATGGAGTGAAGACTGGCTTGATCTACTGCTGAGTCGAAGTTGACGGAACGTTTGCTGCATTACACAAATAACAAAGAGGAAAACATAAAGTAGGGGGTCAGTACAACCACACGTACTGAGTAGATATCATCGGCTAACTCAAATAGGGAACAATATATATCCATAATAATGTAAATCAACTACAATACTCAACATGTAGCAGCAACAAGTACTTATCATTAACAATTTCCGTCAAGTTCACATGAGGTCTCAAGCCTCAATACCATACTCATTTGGGAATTAAGTTCATTAGATTGAGTATATTCATTATCTTTCAAGATTCATTATCTTTCTTCCTCTTGTGTCGGTACGTGACACTCCGCTCCTCTAATTCTATCCTGGTGTCGGAACGTGACACTCCGATCCTCATATTCATCTATCCTGGTACCGGAACGTGGCACCCGATCCATATTCTATCCTGGTGTCGGAACGTGACACTCCGATCCTCATATTCTATCCTGGTGTCGGAACGTGACACTCCGATCCTCATATTCATTCTATCCTGGTACCGGAACGTGGCACCCGATCCTCATATTCTATCCTGGTGTCGGAACGTGACACTCCGATCCTCATATTCATTCTATCCTGGTACCGGAACGGCACCCATCCAATCCTATCTATCCTAGTGTCGGAACGTGACACTCCGATCCTCATATTCTATCCTGGTGTCGGAACGTGAACGTGACTCCGATCCTCATATTCATTCTATCCTGGTACCGGAACGTGGCACCCGATCCTCATATTCTATCCTGGTGTCGGAACGTGACACTCCGATCCTCATATTCATTCTATCCTGGTACCGGAACGTGGCACCCGATCCCCTAATTCATCAAGCCTTCTTTTACACTAAGGCATCCTCATTCTCATTATATAATTTATCAAGCCTTCTTTCATATTAAGGCATCATCAATCTTATTATATAATATATCAAGCGAATTAGGGTTCTTTCAAGATTTGGGATTCAATAGCTTCATCATGCTTGTTAATTCATCACAATTTCATAATCATAATCATGCAAGCATACAATTTTAGCACATAGACAGGTTACAACATCATCAATACATATCATACACTATCAAGAGTTCACTACGATTATCGTAACATAAAAACCATAACCTACCTCCACAGAAGACTAGTGATCAACAAGCAAATTCCCAAGCTCCTATTTTCTCCTCCCTCTCGATCGATTTCTGCCTCTCTTTCTGTTCTTTCTCTTTTGTTTTATTCAAACCCTCTTTTCTTTACCCTAATTACAATATAATTAAGTGTAAAAGAGGACAATAAAACCCCCTAATTAACTTAAGGTTACTTCTTTTAACCCCTAAGTAATTAGACTTATAAATGTTAACCCTCAATCTTTATAATTAAGGAAAGAATAGTCAAAAACGACCCTTAAAACGTGTGGAGAAGTCCTAAACTGTCTGGGACTGCGTGACCTGTGACGGGCCGTCGTGCCTGCGACGGTCCGTCACGATGGCCGTCGCCTCCTCCCAGATTTCAGGTGGTCTGCGACGGCCCGTCACCCCTGTGACGGTCCGTCCTGCACCTCCGTCCTGACGGTCAGAAACTCGTTTTCTTGCACCAAATTCTCAAAAGTTGAAGTGTTTTGCAACGGAACCTCACGACGGTTCGTCGTGGATGTGACGGCACGTCCTGCAGGTCCGTCACAATTTACAGAGAGTCGATTTTCAGTACCCACTTTCAAAATTCTAAGTGCCATGGGACGACACTCCCTCGACGGGCCGTCGTGACCACGACGGTCCGTCGTGACCCTCGTCGTCCCAGCCAGTTTTTCCAGAAATGGACTCTGTTGCTCAAAACGACTAAACAGGTCGTTACAATAGATACCAATTTACCCATCGTTCGTCCCCGAACGATCAAAAGAAGAAAAACAATGGCGAAAAGGAGTACCTGAATCTGTAAACAGATGTGGGTATTTTTCTTGCATATCTGCCTCCTTCTCCCAAGTAGCCTCTTCAACCGGTCGATTCTTCCATTGCACTTTGATGGATGCAATCTCCCTCGACCTCAGTTTGCAAACTTCTCTATCTAATATAGCAACCGGTTCCTCTTCATAAGTCAAGTTCTCATCCAACAAAACTGAATCCCAACGGATAATGTAGTTTCCATCTCCGTGGTATCTCTTCAACATAGATACATGAAACACCGGATGTACTCCGGACAGCCTGGGGGTAAGGCTAATTCATAAGCCACCTCCCCTGTTCTCTTAAGCACTTCAAATGGTCCAATATACCTTGGACTTAACTTACCTCTTTTTCCAAACCGCATCACCCCTTTCATGGGCGAAACCTTCAACAAGACTTGTTCACCTTCCATGAACTCCAAGTCTCTAACCTTTCGGTCTGCATACTCCTTTTGTCTACTTTGAGCCGCCAAAAGCTTTTCTTGAATAGCTTTCACCTTCTCCATAGAATCTCTCAACAGATCAGTCCCCCAAGGTCTAACTTCAAAGGCATCAAACCAACCAATGGGAGATCTACACCTCCTCCCATACAATGCTTCAAATGGAGCCATGTCAATACTGGAGTGATAGCTATTATTGTATGAAAACTCTGCCAAAGGTAAAAAGCTATCCCAATGGCCACCAAACTCTATCACACAGGCGCGAAGCATATCCTCCAAAACTTGAATCGTTCGCTCAGACTGACCATCTGTCTGAGGATGAAATGCAGTACTAAGGTCTAACCGTACCTAATTCAGCATGCAACGTTCTCCAAAACTTAGAAGTAAACTGCGTACCTCTATCTGATATAATGGAGAGTGGAACTCCATGCAACCGAACGATCTCTGAGATGTAGATCTTGGCTAACTTCTCTGCATTGTAGGTCACCTTGACAGAATGAAGTGAGCGGACTTAGTTAACCTATCAACAATCACCCAAATAGAGTCATACTTACCCAATGTCTTTGGAAGACCAACCACGAAGTCCATCGCGATTCTCTCCCACTTCCATTCAGGAATGGGCATCCTCTGAAGTGTTCCTCCTCCGGCCTCTGGTGTTCATACTTTACTTGTTGACAATTTGGACACTTGGCAACAAACTCAACAATATCTCACTTCATTCTACTCCACCAGAAGTGTTGCTTTAGGTCGCGATACATCTTGGTTGCACCAGGATGTATAGAATATCCGGAACTATGGGCCTCTGTCAGAATAGTGGTGATCAAATCATCGATGCGGGGTACACATACTCTTCCCTTAATCCTCAAAACACCTTCCCCATCGATTATTGCTTCCTTAGCCTCTCCTTGCAACACTTTATCTCGAATTCGCCTTAGTTTCTCATCGTCAAACTGTTTCCCCTTAATCTGATCAAGGAAAGAGGATTTTGCCTCTACACAAGCTAACAATCCTCCCTTCTCATTTATTTCTAACCTCATAAGGTCATTAGCCAAAATCTGCACTTCTCTAGCCAATGGGCGTCTAGAAGCTTGCAAATGAGCTAGACTTCCCATGCTTCCGGCCTTTCTACTCAAGGCATCTGCCACAACATTCGCCTTCCCCGGATGATACAAGATAGTGATGTCGTAGTCCTTCAGTAGTTCCATCCATCTCCTCTGTCTCAAGTTCAAGTCTTTCTGAGTGAATACATACTGTAGGCTACGATGGTCCGTGTAGACTTCACACTTAACCCCATACAAGTAGTGTCTCCATTGCTTTAGTGCAAATACTACCACCGCGGCCAACTCCAAATCATGGGTCGGATAGTTACGTTCATGCACCTTTAATTGCCTCGAAGCATAAGCAATCACATTCTTCTCTTGCATTAGCACTGCACCCAACCCAGAATAGGATGCATCACAATAGACAATGAAGTTTTTACCCTCTACTGGCAAGGTAAGGATAGGCGCGGTAGTCAACAAAGTCTTAAGCTTCTGAAAGCTTTCCTCACATTCATCTGACCATACAAATGGAACATTCTGCTTAGTCAAGTTCGTCAATTGGGAAGCAATGGAAGAGAATCCCTTGACGAATCGGCGGTAGTAGCTAGCTAACCCCACAAAACTCCTTATTTCTGACACGTTTGTAGGTCTTACCCAATTCTTTACCGTCTCAATCTTAGATGGATCTACCATCACTCCATCCTTAGAAACCACGTGCCCCAAGAAGGACACTGAATCTAGACAAAACTCACACTTGGAGAATTTCGCATAAAGCTTTTTCTTTCTCAACAACTCTAACACCAATTTCAAATGCTCCTTATGTTCTTTCTTACTTTTGGAGTATACCAGTATATCATCAATAAACACAATCACAAAGAGATCCAAATATGGCTTGAAAATCCCGTTCATCAAGCTCATGAAGGCAGCAGGGGCATTAGTAAGACCAAACGACATTACCACAAACTCATAATGCCCATACCTAGTTCGAAAAGCAGTCTTTGGCACATCCGTTGCTCGTATTTTCCGTTGGTGATAACCGGACCTCAAGTCAATTTTAGAGAAGACACAAGCACCTTGTAACTGATCGAACAAGTCATCAATGCGAGGAATGGGGTACTTGTTCTTAATAGTTACCTTGTTCAACTGTCGGTAATCTATGCACATTCGGAAACTCCCATCTTTCTTCTTCACAAACAAAACCGGAGCACCCCAAGGAGATGCACTTGGTCTAATGAAGCCTTTGCTCAACAACTCTTGAAGTTGAGCCTTTAGTTCTCTTAACTCCGCGGGATCCATTCTATACGGGGGTATAGAAATGGGGCGAGTACCGGATTCCAAATCAATGCAGAAGTCTATATCCCTATCTGGTGGCATACCGGGAAGATCTGCAGGGAACACATCCAAAAACTCACAGACTACCGAAACTGACTCAATCGATGGTACTTGAGTAGTGTCATCCTTAAGATGTGCCAAGAAAGCTAGACAACCCTTACTAACCATCTTCTGAGCACGAATAAAGGAGATGATACGCACCGGATTGGGAGTGTAGTCACCCTCCCATACTAACTGATCTGCCCCAGGCTTGGCTAACGTCACTGTTTTAGCATTACAATCCAAAATCGCAAAGTTTGGAGAAAGCCAAGTCATACCCAGAATTACATCAAAGTCACCCATTTCTAAAATAACCAAATCTACATAAGTGTTGCTCCCCACAAAATTCACCAAACAAGACCTATACACTTTTTCGACTATCACAGACTCACCCACCGGAGTAGAACACGAATAGGCATGTCAAGTAATTCACAATGTAAATTTAGACCGTTAGCAAATGATGAAGATACATAAGAAAACGTGGAGTCAGGGTCAAAATACACAGATGCCATGCAATCACAAACCAAAAGATTACCTGTGATAACAGCATCAGACGCCTCCGCTTCAGATCTCCCAGGGAAAGCATAACAATGGGCCCCATTATTCGTCTGTCCGTTGCCCCTACCATGTTGTGTAGTAGTGGCTCCGTTTTGCCCTTCACCTCTGCCGTTTTGGTGACCACCATTACCTCGGCCACCACGCCCTCCAGAATAACGACCTCTACCATTACCACCTCTTCCTCTAGCCATTGGGGGTCTGTAACTCTGGTTTGGACAGTACCTCTTAATGTGCCCAATCTCTCCACACCCATAACATTCTCTGGGTTCACGTGTCGGCCTCTCAGAGAAGTGTTGACCGTTCTGAGGTGGACCCCCAACTACAGTCTGTAGTGAAGACTGTATTGGTCGATTTGAGTGACCTCCGGAGTTCTGTCCTCTAGAATAAGAACCATTATACTCACCTCCCCTTCGGAACCTCTTTGATGTCGATGTCGTGGTGAAGTCATCTGGTTTCACTCCTTCCACCTCAATCACAAAGTCTACCACCTCTTGGAAGGATGTTGCCGTTGCCGCTATCTGTAAGGCTGAAATCCGCAATTCTGACCTCAACCCCTTCACAAAACGGCGAATCCGTTCTTGTGGACTGAAACAAAGTTGGGTGGCATATCTGGATAGTGCGCGAATTTAGCCTCATACGCGTTTACTGTCATCCTTCCCTGTTCAAGACTCAAGAACTCATCCCTCTTCCTATCTCTCAAAGTCCTTGGGATATACTTCTCCATGAACAAACTAGAGAATGATTCCCACGTCATAGGTGGTGCCTCTGTTGGTTGACACTCAACATGTGAACGCCACCACATTTTGGCGTTACCTTGGAACTGATAACTCACGAACTCGACACCAAACCTCTCTACTATCCCCATCTTGTGTAGTAGCTCATGACAATCAACCAGAAAATCATAAGCATCTTCAGATTCTGCACCCTTGAAGACTGGAGGTTTCAGTTTCAAGAACTTACTAAAAAGTTCATGTTGATCGTTTGTCATAATAGGCCCAGTAGTCAGACGTGGAAATGTGCCTATTCCCAATGGTGCATCCATGCGGGGAGCCATAGTAGCCGCATGTCGTATCTCTGAAACCGGAGGTGTTGGTGCAGAAACCATTGGAGGTGCTTGACCCTGATCGGACAACCCGCTAAGATAAGCAAGTACTTGGTTGATCATCTCTGGGGTAGGTTGGGGTGGCATTTCCTCATTCTGCCCCTGTTCGGTTTCCCCTTCCTCACCCTCTCTTACTACATCCTCAGTCGGTGGAGGAGTCACCGCCCTAGTATTAGATGGGCTAGGGGCTCGTCCTCTTCCTCTAGAGGACGTCCTCCCACGACCTCTTCCACGCCTCTTGCCGTTACCCTTCCTCGAGCCACAGCCCCAGTGGCCGGCTCAGTAGTTTCCTGTCTTTCCGTTGTCGCTGCTGGTGTGGTCGTTGCTCTAGTTCTAACCATCTGCGAAATAGAATGAAGATGGTCAGATACCAATTTGTATCACCTAGATACCAATTGGACTCAAGTAGTAGCACGAAAGAAAGAATGAAAGAATGGAATTTTTCCTAAAGTCTTATAGCCTCTCAAAGAAAAGTAAAGGCGTCCCCCTACCGTTCTTTAAGACTCTTCTAGACCTGTTCTTGTGTGATGAGACCAATGAACCTAATACTCTGATACCAAGTCTGTCACGACCCAAATCGGGGACGCGACTGGCACCCACATTTACCCTCCTATGTGAGCGAACCAACCCATCTAAACCTTAACATTTCAATATAATATCAACATAAATAATGCGGAAGACTTAAACTCATAATAACAACTCAACTATTATTAATATTATCCCCAAATCTGGAAGTCATCATCACAAGAACATCTATCTCAAATTACTAAACTAGGAATGTCTAAGAACAAAATATAACTAAAAAAAAAAGGGTAGTCCATGCCGGAAGTTCAAGGCATCAAGACTTGAAGAAGAAGACCCAGTCCAAGCTAGACGCATTAGCTCACCCTGAATTTCCGATGGAGTGAAGACTGGCTTGATCTACTGCTGAGTCGAAGTTGACGGAACGTTTGCTGCATTACACAAATACAACAGAGGAAAACATAAAAGTAGGGGGTCAGTACAACCACACGTACTGAGTAGATATCATCGGCTAACTCAAAATAGGGAACAATATATATCCATAATAATGTAAATCAACTACAATACTCAACATGTAGCAGCAACAAGTACTTATCATTAACAATTTCCGTCAAGTTCACACATGAGGTCTCAAGCCTCAATACCATACTCATTTGGGAATTAAGTTCATTAGATTGAGTATATTCATTATCTTTCAAGATTCATTATATTTCTTCCTCTTGTGTCGGTACGTGACACTCCGCTCCTCTAATTCTATCCTGGTGTCGGAACGTGACACTCCGATCCTCATATTCATTCTATCCTGGTACCGGAACGTGGCACCCGATCCATATTCTATCCCGGTGTCGGAACGTGACACTCCGATCCTCATATTCTATCCTGGTGTCGGAACGTGACACTCCGATCCTCATATTCATTCTATCCTGGTACCGGAACGTGGCACCCGATCCTCATATTCTATCCTGGTGTCGGAACGTGACACTCCGATCCTCATATTCATTCTATCCTGGTACCGGAACGTGGCACCCGATCCATATTCTATCCTGGTGTCGGAACGTGACACTCCGATCCTCATATTCTATCCTGGTGTCGGAACGTGACACTCCGATCCTCATATTCATTCTATCCTGGTACCGGAACGTGGCACCCGATCCTCATATTCTATCCTGGTGTCGGAACGTGACACTCCGATCCTCATATTCATTCTATCCTGGTACCGGAACGTGGCACCCGATCCCCTAATTCATCAAGCCTTCTTTTACAATAAGGCATCCTCATTCTCATTATATAATTTATCAAGCCTTCTTTCATATTAAGGCATCATCAATCTTATTATATAATATATCAAGCGAATTAGGGTTCTTTCAAGATTTGGGATTCAATAGCTTCATCATGCTTGTTAATTCATCACAATTTCATAATCATAATCATGCAAGCATACAATTTAAGCACATAGACAGGTTTACAACATCATCAATACATATCATACACTATCAAGAGTTCACTACTAGATTATTGTAACATAAAAACCATAACCTACCTCCACAGAAGACTAGTGATCAACAAGCAAATTCCCAAGCTCCTATTTTCTCCTCCCTCTCGATCGATTTCTGCCTCTCTTTCTGTTCTTTCTCTTTTGTTTTATTCAAACCCTCTTTTCTTTACCCTAATTACAATATAATTAAGTGTAAAAGAGGACAATAAAACCCCCTAATTAACTTAAGGTTACTTCTTTTAACCCCTAAGTAATTAGACTTATAAATGTTAACCCTCAATCTTTATAATTAAGGAAAGAATAGTCAAAAACGACCCTTAAAACGTGTGGAGAAGTCCTAAACTGTCTGGGACTGCGTGACCTGTGACGGGCCGTCGTGCCTGCGACGGTCCGTCACGATGGCCGTCGCCTCCTCCCAGATTTCAGGTGGTCTGCGACGGCCCGTCACCCCTGTGACGGTCCGTCCTGCACCTCCGTCCTGACGGTCAGAAACTCGTTTTCTTGCACCAAATTCTCAAAAGTTGAAGTGTTTTGCAACGGAACCTCACGACGGTTCGTCGTGGATGTGACGGCACGTCCTGCAGGTCCGTCACAATTTACAGAGAGTCGATTTTCAGTACCCACTTTCAAAATTCTAAGTGCCATGGGACGACACTCCCTCGACGGGCCGTCGTGACCACGACGGTCCGTCGTGACCCTCGTCGTCCCAGCCAGTTTTTCCAGAAATGGACTCTGTTGCTCAAAACGACTAAACAGGTCGTTACACAATCTTACTGCTAACGTTGAAATAATAATACATCTTCATTTGAAAGCCAATTTGTAGATATTTATAGAATAAGTTTTAAGTCATCTTCCATATTTGTCTTTCCTTTTATACATAAGATTTATGTATTAATTATACAAGAGTCATTAAAGTTTGTTGAACTAGAGAGGATTGAAATTAACGATTACGCACAAGTGGCCCGTGTTGACTCCTATAAGGAAACCAATAACTTACTTTGAACAACACTTTGGTTCACTTTCTTTGCCCACCCCATTTTTCCCATGCTGCATATAATAATTTTTATATATTCAAAGAGCTTTTCTTATTCCAATAACGTATAGAAATTCTTAACACATTTACCCTTTAGTTTAAGCTTCAACAAGAAAAAACCTAACCCACATACCCGTCCCGCCTCCTGTTAGTATTTACTAGTTATTGATTAGTCGACAAATTAATTAGTAGTTAGTTATCATTGTTCATTACTTGTTAGTAGTTAGTTAACATTGTTTTAGAGTTAGTTACTGATTCTTTAGTTAGAATAGTTGGTTGAAGCTAATTCTTCTTTGTCTATGTATATCTTAAAGGCTCATCAGATGTATTCATTCATTTTTCCCAATTATTCAATTTCTCTCAAAGATGTGCTTTCTCTTACAGAAGGTTTATCAATGGTGAACTGACATTCACAAAGTTTGATTCAAGTTTAACATGGTATCAGATTCGTAAAGGTTCTTCTTTTCGCATTCACAGTCTTCATCTTGAATCTGTTATTATTGATTTTCCGTAGGCATGGATTCATATCTCGATCTCGATCAGGAAAATTCTCCACTTGTTAAAGTTCAGGATCTACCAGTCTTATCTACTAATACATTCTATATGCATCCATCTGAGAATGTTGGATCTTCAATTGTTCTAGTTTTTTTTGATGGATCAGGTTATCGCTCCTGGAGAAGAGGAGTTCTCAGAGAATTATCAGTGAAGAATAAAACAATATTTATCAGTGGAAAAATTATGAAGCCAGATCCAAATTCAGTTGATTTTTCCCAATAGGAACGATGTGATGATTTGGTTACTTCATTGATTCTCAATTCACTCTCAAAGGATCTCGCTGATAGCTTACAATATGTTAACAGTGCAAAGGAGTTGTGGGATGAGTTAACTGATAGGTACGATCAAGCAAATAGAGCAAAATTATATCAATTACAACGCGGATAGTTGAATTAACTCAGGAAAACCTTGATGAATCCCTTGCCTACCAAGGACCAAGCTTTCTCTATTTTAGTAAAAGAGGAAAAGCAGAGGGAACTTAAGCCTCATGGTAAGTTCAACATAGAATCCATCTCTTTACATGCGAATGCTGCCAGTGCCAGTACAATTTCTAAGACAAATTATGGTTCATCTAAAAATAATTGGGAAAGTAACAGTAGTTGAAGAAATGGAGGAAATTGGGGGAATAACAGTGGAGGGAGTAGCAGTGGAGGGGGTAGACCTTCAAATAAGTCTCATATGTCTTGTGATTGTTGTAAAAAAAATCTGGGGACATAAGAGATAAGTGTTTCAGACTCCATGGTTTCCCTGAGGGCTTTAAGTTCACTGAAGGTAAGAATGATGTAAGCAAAGGGTTATGAAGTAAGTAAATATCATGAAAATAAATCTCCAGTTTTAACTAAGCAACACCTTGAGCAGCTGGTGAATCTATTAGAAAACATTCATGTCCAAGGAGGAAACAACAATGCAAACACATCTAGAAATAATGAAAACAACATTTTTGGTGGAGCTGTGAATTTTGCAGGTATTCTAACCTATTCCTCTTCAATTACTGATGTTGGTACATTGTCATGCAAATGTTCTAATCCCTCTTATGACTCCTAGATAATAGACTCTGGTGCCTCAAATCACATGACTTTCAATAAGAACTTGTTAACCAATATCAAACCATTGCCTCACCCATTCCTAGTAAATCTACCAAATGGTTATAGAGTAAAGGTGACAGAATTTTGGTAATGTTTGTTTGAATCCTTCTTTAACTTTGTATAAAGTTCTATATATTCCAAGTTTAAAATTCAACTTGATTTCGGTACATTGTTTAGTCTCTCATATTAAAGGTGTCATTAGTTTCAATCCATCTTCTTGTTTGATGCAAGGCCCTTGAATGAAGAGCCCTCTGGTGATTGGTAGAGCACAAAGTGGACTCTATTTCTTATGCTCAAAATGTCATTGTTCTTGTTCTAGTCTTGGTATTCAAGCAAATGAATCACATAATTCTTCATTGTTTGTTATTTCAAAGAACTTAAGTACTGAAACATGTAATTCTTTGTGTAATGATTCAAGTTCTACATCATGTAACTCTTTGAATGGCACTCCTGGCTCATCTTGTAGTACTACTGTTTATCCTCCACATCATACACATCTCATGGTAATAATGTTGATCTTCTATGACATAATAGGCTGGGCCATGTACCCTTTATGAAAATGAAAGGAATATCTTCTATTCCCATATTATTTTCACATAAACAACCTTTTGTATGTTCAATCCGTCCTATGGCTAGACAAACAAGATCTCCTTTCCCAACAAATACCACTTCATCTGGTAATAAACCTTTTGACCTCCTTCACCTAGACCTATAGGGACCTTACGATGAAGCTAATCATAATAGTTATAAATATTCCATGCCCATTGTAGATGATTTCAGCAGGTCAACCTGGACTCAACTCCTTACCTGCAAAAGCAATACACTCCAAACCATAAAAACTTTTGTTTCTCTTGTGGAAAATAAATTCCAAACCACTATCAAGACTACTAGAACTGACAATGGATCAGAATCCCTCAATACTGAAACAACTGTTTATCTTCAAGATACAAGCATAATACACCAGAAAGCTGGTCCATACACACCACACCAAAATGGTGTAGTGGAAAGAAAATATAAACACCTTCTAAAAGTTGCTCGGGCATTGTTGTATCAGTCAAAACATCCTAACAAATATTAGGGAGAGTGTATCCTCACAGCAACTTACCTTATTAACAGACTTCTCAACTCAACAATCCATAAACCCATTTTGAGATATTATACAATAAACAACCCTTGTATCCTCACCTTAGATATTTTGGATGCCTTTGTTTCCCTATAAATACAGTCCATAAAGGCAAGTTTGACCCAAGATCCACACCACACATCTTTGTGGGATATCCTTTCAACACAAAGGGGTACAAGGTTTTAGACTTGAGCACCAAAAGAATACATATTTGCAGAGATGTGTCATTTTGTGAAAATCTTTTTCCTTGTTCTAATTTTGGGGCAAATTCTAGTTTTGCCACAATAATAAGAAAATTAACCTCAAATTCAAACATGCTGAACTTTGATAACAATTCTTTTAACAAAGTTAATGTGTTGGATGATGATACCATCAATAATGTCACTGACACTACTATGCCATCACCAAATTCATTTTTTCACAATGATGTCTCACAACCTGTTTGTGATCCTTTCATACCATCCCCAAGTCTACTTCCTCAAAATGAAACAGACTTGCCAAACAACAATACACATCAAGATCAACACCAGAGTCTTAGAAGATCTACAAGATCACATACCATTCCTGCCTACCTTAAGAAATACCATTATTCACTACCTACATCTAAAGCTTCCACATCATCATCATTACCACCCTCTCATTTTACTCATAACACATTCCTCACTAGTTTTAATCCAGACAGTCAACATCTGATTAATAACATTTCGCATGACACTGAACCTTCTTCATATAAAGAAGATGTGGTAGATCCTGCTTGGCAAGCATCAATGACATCTGAGTTTGAAGCTTTATATGCTAACAATACTTGGGATCTTGTTAAGTTACCTACAAGAAAGAAAGCAATAGGATGTAAATGGGTGTACAAAATCAAACACAAAGTTGATGGTTCAATGGAAAGGTACAAGGCTAAAATTGTGGAGAAAAGTTACACTCAGCAGGCAGGTGTTGATTACAATGAAACATTCTCTCTAGTGGTGAAAATGACCACATTATGGGCCATAATCAGCACAGTTGTGAAGAAGGGTTGGGACATGTATCAGTTGGATGTCAAGAATGCTTTTATTCATGGAGATTTATCTGAAGAAGTTTATATGACCATACCACAAGTCTTGCAAATTATTCAGGCATGTGTTGCAAGCTCAAAAAGTCTTTATGTGGTCTAAAACAAGAAAGTAGACAAGGGTATGTTAAACTAGCTCAAGCCCTTTTCTCAAGAGGGTAGACTCACTCAGACAGTGATTATTCCTTATTTTTCAAAAAGACCGGTACTTCCCTTGTATTTGTAGTTGTCTATATTAATGATATAGTATTGACAGGAAATGATGTTGGTGAGATAAATTCCCTGAGATGTTTTCTTCATCAAAAATTCAAAATAAAGGATCTAGGGAAGCTTCACTAATTTCTGGGATTAGAGATACTTTACAAGGAAACTGGAGTTTTGATTTCACAGAGGAAGTTTATTATTGATTTGTTGAAAGAGTTTAATTGTTCCTCATGTGGACCAGTCATGTCTCATCTTGAATCCGCAGTTAAAATAAAGTCCAATGAGGTGGTGCTACTGAAGGATCCCACATACTACAGAAAGTTAGTGGGAAAGCTGGATTTCTTGATACATACCAGGATAGCTATAACATTCAGTTTCCAACATCTTAGCCAGTTCCTTCAATCTCCTAGGAAACCATATCTTTAACCTGCATATCATGTTTTAAGATATCTCATGAGTGATCCTCGTCTACGGATTTTCCTATCCAATAATAAGAACTGCATTATAACTGCCTACAGTGATTCAGATTGGGCTGCATGCCCGGACTCTAGAAGGTCAGTCAGTGGTTACATTGTATTGATGGGAGACGGTATTATTTGTTGTAAATCTAAGAAGCAAACAACCATCTCTTTATCTTCAGCAGAAGCTGAATATAGAGCAGTCCGGAATGTAGTTGGAGAATTGGTGTGGTTGGAAATATTGATGACTGAATTACATGTACCATGCAATCTACCTATTTTTTTATTTTGTGAAATCAAGGCAGTTTTCCTTATTGCAAGAAACCCTGTGCTTCATGAGAGGACAAAGCATATTGAAGTTACTGCCATTTCGTTAGGGGTAGCTGCAAAAAGGCCTCATCCAACTTCACCACAAACCTACTGAGGAACAACTAGCTGATGTTCTGACCAAGTCTTTACCAAGCTCAAAACATTCTATCATTTTACACAAGTTGGTTGTAAACTACTCACCTCCAACTTGAGGGGGGTGTTAGGAATTACTAACTATTGATTAGTCGACAAATTAATTAGTAGTTAGTTAACATTGTTCATTACTTGTTAGTAGTTAGTTAACATTGTTTTAGAGTAGTTACTGATTTTTTAGTTAGAATAGTTGGTTGAATCAAATTCTTCTTTGTCTATATATCTATTGTAAAGACTCATCAGATGTATTCATTCATTTTTTCAAATTATTCAATTTCTCTTAAAGCTCTGTTTTCTCTTCCATAAAGGTTCATCAATGGTGAACTGAGATTCAAACAGTTTCATTCAAGTTTAAAATCTTCTCAAAAGGTCTAACCTGCAAACACTATATGTAACATTCTGGAAAATCATATGTCTAATGAAGAGACAGTATGCCCTCAGGATAGCCTATTAGGGGTACAAAGGCACTCCATTGCCCAATATTGAAAAATATTGGGCATAGTATAGAATAATTGGCCAAGTGATATTAGCCAATTTTCTATATACGAATAAGAAATATATTTTTTGGGTCGTCATACCCCAATCCAAGATTGTTGTTCAATAAATGTACCTGAAATGAAGACACTAAACTAAAATGCTTTTTCCTTAACTCACAAAAAGGTATGAGGCATCCAAGTGTTAAGCATAGATTCCATGTCACATGATCAATTAAAATGATCATGTAGAGTAAGCAGTGCCCAAGGACATAGTGAGGATCCTTGGGACAATAAGTAAACATTTCCAAATGAACCATAAATAATAGTTAGTTAGGAAATTACAACCAACCCATGTTCAAGCATATGTGCAAGACATGTGAAGAAGCACCAAAGAAGGGTACCACCCTAACCGAATTCGGTTAGGGTAGTTAAAGCGACAAAAATGTGCATAAGGGACCACTCCATGTGGGTCCTAAATTCCTAACCAATTTTAGAATCTAAAATACTGTCCCAAATAGATAACTAACCTAGGACTAACCGAAATGGACCCACTAGTGCACCCGACAACCTAGGACCAAAACCGGGTTGACACTAACCTAGTACTAGTTAAAGAGACAATATAGTACCTAACCTAGGATGGTCCAAAAGGTTAGTTATGGTCCTATTAACTAAGGGGTACTTTAGTAATTCCCCTAGGTTACCTAATTAATTTATTTATCAAATTAATTAATTAATTTAAAAGTGCTAAAACCAAAACACTACAAAGGAAATTTTTAGATTTTTGTTAAGACAAGAAAGGGACAACCTAGTACCTAACCTAGGATGGTCCAAAGAGTTAGTTAAGGTCCTAATAACTTAGGGATACTTTAGTAAGTATCCTAGGATACTTAATTAATTAATTTAGCAGCTTAATTAATTAATTTAAAGGGTCAAAACCGAAATCACAAAGAAAATTCAAGATTTCGGTTGAGACAAGAAAAAGACAACCTAGTATTTAACCTAGGATGGTCCAAAGGATTACTTATGGTTATAACGAATTAAGGGTACTTTAGTAATTATCATAGGTTACTTAATTAATTAAATTATACACTTTATTAATTAAATTAATGGGTTCAAACAAAAATTATTATGCTAACTTAGTATAATGCAAGCAACATCCTAGTACTTAACCTAGGATGGTCCTAAAGGGTTGATTATGGTTCCAATGACTTAGGGGTAATTTAGTACTTACCTTAGGTTCCTAAATTAATTAAATTAAGGATCTAATTAATTAATATAAATTCAAAATTTTGACCAAAACCATAGTCAACACCAAAAATTCAAATTTTCGGTCAAGTCAACATTTTCCTATGTTTAGTAAACTTAGGAGGCATTTTTTACTAATTAGTTAATTAATTTATTTGATTACCTTATTAAACCCTAAGCTGAGTAGGTCAAGGGTAGTTCCTAAACCTAAAAACCACGTTCAAACTCACACAAATACACGACTAAAACCAAAAAACAAGCGTGAGAATAACAGTGAACAAAACGCAAGAAAAAAATAGAAAATTTCTTAGACAATTTTCAAGGCTTCTTCAAGGTTCGTTCAAGGTGGTCTTCGTAGATTAAGTTCTGCTTAAGGTATGGGTTTTCTCTCTTGGACTTGTTTCTCGAAGAGAACTTTCTTTCTAATTATTCAAAGATCTTGAAAACTAGGGTTGTTTCCCGTCATTCTTGTCGAACTCCTTTCCCTAGTATCCTTGTTACGATTTCAATATTGAATAGGTAATTAAGTTGTTGGTATGTGGTGCTGGCTGATCTTAATGTGTATTTGATTAAATAATAATTGAATGAATCTATTAATTGGACTCGTTTGATGCTAAGTGTTATAATGTGAATTAAAAGAATGATATTATGTTAAAGATATGTTCGAAAATGTTATGTATGAAAATGTTACGGTATGTTGTGCATACTTGCTGTTAATATGATAATTTAAAGATGATATATTCATCAAATGCTAATATGATGTTGTCCAAGATGTTTAAAAAATGTTATGCCTAAATTTATGATATAAGGTTAGCTAAAAAGGATCTCCGTGAAATCATAATTTGAGTGAATGTTTGCCTTATGTGAATAAAACGGCTAAGAAAAACATTGTTCAAAATTTAAATGTGAATTGCCTATAATTTTATCTCTAAATAAGTAAAAGATTGGCTAATGTATAATGTATAAAAACTTAAGCATGTTGCACATGAAATTGGCTTATGCCAACAAATATGGTTATGAAATCTATGCCCAATTGTTTATGCCAATACTAATCGTATGCCAATAAATTGGCTAACAAGGCATTGTCTAAAAGTGATGTATGTAGATGGCTATAATATTATGTTAAATAATTAGAAGATTGGTTAATGGTTCATACATATTAAATTTAAACATGAACATACGTAGAATTGGCACATGCCAACAAAAATGGTTATGTAGTTTAATATTCAAAGGTTGAGGCCAATACTAATCATATGTCAATATGGTGGTTAGAGTATCAAATGATAATATAATCACTTCTAAACTAATTCAATGAACCCATAATCAAGGGCATGACACTCATTGGGACAACTCCCAACATGCTCGAAAGAATGACATATGAACTCATGAAACTCATTGAATGAAGTGCTCATCGTCCATAAACGATGATATGAATCTACTACACTAAAGTAAGTAAGTAACGTGAGTTATAACATAATTAAAAGGGTATAAAGTAAGTAAGTGACCAGAATGGGGTGTTAAAGGAAGTGATACAAGTCTCACTTACACCTAGACTACTTTGTTAAAAGAATACTCTCGTATGAAGGTGTTAGAAGGTGTGAGTCAGCCTCATTAACAACAAAGGATGATATGTAAAAAAAATTCACAGTTTCATCAATGTAAAGTAAGGATGACCAGTCATCAATAGAGTAAGTATATCTCAACCTAGAAGCAAGCCTTCATAATGCTTGAGTCAATACTAGAAGATAAAGAAGAAATGAACATTCATGTAAATGGGTGAGTAATTATGAACAACAAATGTGATAATGTTTGTGAATGTGGTGACAACATGATAAGAGTCCAATGTAAAAGATGAGAGAAATCTCAAATTGTCTTAAGTAAATGTTACCAAAACATACTCACCTATGAGAGTGTAAAGATAATGAAGAGACCAGTCTCTATGTACACTCTAATGAAAGTATTGAGACTGATATATACTTAATATTAATGATGAGATGAGAAATCATCTATTGAGCTATAATGTCCTCATACTAGAAGCCAGCTTGCATGACGTATGAGTTGAATGAAATGGAAATTTATACTGAGCAACGATAGGCTAACTATGAGCGGTGATGCCTTCTTTTGGAAAGGGCGAAGGTTCACGTAAATCTCATGAGATTATACTGTCAGGCATGCCGGGTATGGGTCTTCTTATATATCCTAGTCTTCGAACCTATACTGCCAATATAGGGATTTGGCGGGGTTTAATTCCCATGTACGCTAGCATGTTTTGGGTCACTTTGGCCGGTGATTCCACCTCTTTTCGATGTGGGGTAGAATCTGGATTTCATGATGCTCACATGATCTATGTGGGTTAAGGTTGGAGTTCCTCAATGTATGAAATATAGTGAAATGAACAATACTGAAGGTGTTTGTGCAAGACAATCAGGAGGTGAAATCAGATTCAAGTAATGACATTAGGTCATTCTTGGTCATTCCACTTCATGATCCCGATGGGTGTCTTAAACTTCATCCTAGTTATAGTTGTTGTTTACATCATCATACAAATGAAATGAAATGAATAATGTGAAGTATGAATGAACGAATGAAGCAGAATCTGTGTTTGCTAAA
Source organism: Solanum peruvianum (assembly GCA_027705065.1). Lineage (NCBI taxonomy): Eukaryota > Viridiplantae > Streptophyta > Magnoliopsida > Solanales > Solanaceae > Solanum > Solanum peruvianum. The sequence goes on along the minus strand of JAKWJD010001756.1, from coordinate 22,637,045 downwards.
GAAGGCCCTCGGGTTGAGGTCCCATATGTTAGGCCCTCACTTGAGATGTGTTATGATACATTAATGATTCCAAAGTCTCATGCATATGAAATGTATAATATATAAAATATGAAAGTAATGAAATCAGTGGCATGATCAATAAAGAATTGCTTATGAAAGGTGATGAATATATAGTGTAAACAATGACTCGCTATAAGGTAGGGAAATCATTCCTTAGTCCTTGGATTACTTACATCAATTCATTATGGGTATAGGACTACAATGAATCATTGAAATTATAAGTCAAACATAGGGCCAAAGGATTTATTGAACTAGACAACAAGAAGAAGAAAAAGACTGAAAAATAATCTAAGTGTACAAAGAGGATCTCTCAGCCTAAGAGGATCAAAATCTCAAATATTCGCCCGAGTTGTTCTAAAATTATGTTGATGATACTAATATAATCATATATAAAATGATTTTTATGCTTTGAATGCATTAAAACACATCATATTCATACCACTATTCACAACCAATGAATTAAGAAAGTCTAGTGACTAGACTTTCAAGAAATATCATGTCGTTTAGGAAGAGCTTTCATAGATCATGCATAGATTTATGTGTATGTGTGCATACAAACATACTTAGTACAAGTGGTGTACTAACCCCCTACTATTTATTATTTTTATAGATGCAGGTCAGAGGACAGGTTGACGACACTTGCAGCGGTTTGGACTTCAACGTTTCTCCAAACCATTTGGTAGGTCCTCATGATTTCGAGGATGCTACAGATTAGTCTAGCCTTAGTTTTATACATATATAGTGGATGTTGTCCCTAGATTTTCTTTTGCACCTTCATTTTGAAGCTTTGTAATAAGCCCATGTTTGGCAAACTATTTATGATGTATTCATCTTCAGTTTCGTTTGTTTGATGGTTGTTATCTTATGTCGAGCTTGGTATATGATGTATCTAGTTAAGAATTATATAAAGTATATGTATACTTCATACATATAAAAACATTTAAATTTTCCACAAGTTTAACTAGATGAATGTGATGAATGCAAGATGAGGCTTGTCTGGGACCTCTGAGAGGTCAACGACGCCGGTTGCGATCTGGATTCTAGGATCCGGGTCGTGACACTATAACCCACCGCAAACTATCTTGAATATATAGTTAATGGTGGGTCAAAAACTTGTTGTATCGTACGTTCGAAGAATCAAGTACATGTTTGTTTTTGCCGCCTTGGATTCTTTTTTCCTGCAAAGCTTTGGACAATAACGATGTCCTGTTGATTTGTTGTTCGTGTTTATTTTTTGGGTTCGGACAATGTGGGTTTGTTGTCTTCACATGTGAATTGTTTTTATATGAGGGAAAGTGTGTGTTTTTTTGAAGACTTGTGGGTCATAGAGCCATAACTCAAATTCAACAACACAAGTCTTGTGATGTTGTCACTGGCAAATCAAGCCACAACTTATGTTGAGCAACATATTCAACAAAGTTGTTACTACAAAATTCTTTCTCTTAAAGAGTGGGTAGTGGGTATGTAGGTATTTTCAAGTAAATCATTTGGTATTCACCCAATAATTGAAAAGCTACCCCCAACAAACTTTCCATGGCCTCCAATAGGATTCTTGAAAGGTGTCTCCATAATATTGGTGACTAAATTTTCTCTGCTTTTTCCTTAATCCTTAAATTCATGACAAGTATAAATTTGATTTTGTTTAAAAAAAAATTAAAATTTTAATAATCATGATTTGGAGTACAATTTGTTTCATTCAAAAACTTTGATAAACACCAATACACCAACAATGTTTTGAACAGTTAATATAAGAAAATTATTAATATAAAAAAGACTTGAAAGGATTTATGAAAATATACCAGTCCAAGAGGGGGAAAATGGTGTTTGATTGAGAAAAGAGACAAAGAAAGTTTTTAGTTATGAGATAAAAAGGCACGCTTAAAGCAGAGAAACGATGTTTTATTATTTGATAACTTATTAAATGAGTCTGAATGTTGTTAAGAGTCCCCAACAGATCTGATTCATTCAGACCTCTTCAGACCCATGAATAGTTATTTTAAAAAATAAAACAAATGAACTTAATGGATGAATCCAAATGATTCAGATTCAGACCTAAAACCAAACGTACTTAATAGGCTGAATCTGAATGATTAAGATTCGGAACTTCATAAAGGCAAATAAATGAGGCCGTAAAATTACCTTAATGTATGTAGATGATTGGTATTTAAAAAAGGTTATGAGTAAATTAATGCCACCAAAAATGGAGGACTTGGAAATCGCAATTAATTATAGCGAGTCTCATGTTTAGTATACACTTGTCATGTTTAGAACATCTTGTAATTTTAGTACAAAATATGATACACTCTTTTGTTTTCAACTATATATGTTCACATAAAATAATATTGCATCTTCAATTTGAACAAAATATTTTCTTCTATTACTATATAAAATAAATAAATAAAAATTGACAAGTGTAGTTTTGGATCAAATTACAGTAAAGTGAGCTTTGAAAGAATTTGTTTCTCCTATATTCTACGATTAATTTGCCAACAAGTGAAAATAGCTATATTTTACTTTTCAAGGTAAAAACCTGATCTGAAAACACATCAAATTCATGTAAGTTTTTCCATTTACTTTGTTCTCTTGAATTCATGGTCTATCAAAAACAATATGTTAGTGTTATTTTTGTACATCAAGATGCAAAAGAAATATAATATATGATGGGATCTCCAAAACTCCTTGCACATGAGCGACTCCCAGTCCCATCCAATTCTGTATGTTAAGACCTTCTCCATAGTTCTACAAAATGAAATTTGTGCTTGTACAACTTCTTCCATCCCAAGAAAAACCTTCTTTTTTTTCTCCTCACCATTTCCCCCGACACTTCACTTAATGCAATATTTTGTGCATTCTCTTCCCTTTTAATTAATGTGACATCTTTCAAATTTTGATGTCAAACAATACTTAATAAACTGAAATTATAGATTTACCTCAAATAACAAATTGTGTTGTAATAAAAAAAATGGAAAAGGGTCTAAAATATCCTCAAAGTATTGGAAATGGTACAAAATTATCCTCCATCCACCTATTGGCTCCAAAATACCCTTCCCACCCACCTATTGGGTCCAAATACCCTTGTCATCCACCTTTTGGTTCAAAATTGACTACTTATATAACGATTTTATATTTAAACTATTTAAATATTTTTTTAAATACGTGGCGCTCAACTATTTGTTATAATTTAACTTATTAGTATAATTTATAAATCAATCTATACACATCCATTACTAATTAAACCCTCTAAACTAATAAATCACTCACATTATTAATGCAACAATAGAAAAGCTACTGCCAATTGAGTGTATTAAAAAATTTGAGATGAAAAAATCTATAGAAGTAAATTATCATACATTCAAGTGTCTAAATAAAAATTACCGATAAACTTAAAAGTCTGACTATGTTCATCTTAATTATTCTTACGTCTCAATTATATGATGTTACTTCATAGGTATCTTTTCTTCAAATAATATATTAAAAGTTTTAAAACAAATCATAAATATTTATAACATTATATTTTTAAAAAGTTCATGAATTAATTCGGGATGTATTACTTCTTTATCTTTAATCATAAATTTCTAATTCAATCTTGAAAGAGAATCAAATTGAAAGTGTACTCCTAAATAAGCGGCTCAACACAAATTTAATTGGGGTTTCGATTGGACTCGAATAATTTTGGATGTCATTTTCATTAATTTATATTTCATTGTGTTTAAGTAGTGTTTATGACGATTTTGATATTATACTTGGATTATTAATTAGGTGGGGTTTAGTTAGTAATGGGTGGGCAGTGGGTTAGTTTATAAATAATACAAATAAATTAAATTATAACCAATAGTTGAACATCAAGTATTTTAAAAATATTTAAATAGTTTAAATTTAAAATCATTAAATAGGTGGTCAATTTTGAACTCAAAGGTGGATGACAAGGGTATTTTGGAGTCAATAGGTGGATAAAAAGCGCATTTTGGAGCCAATAGGTGGATGAAGGGTAATTTTGTATCATTTTCAATACTTCAAGGGTATTTTAGACTCTTTTCCGTAAAAAAAATTAATATTTTTTTTGGAATTGACACTTTAAATTCAAAAAAATTATTGTCAATTCATTTAAAAAAAAAAAAGAAATCCTTTTATGACCAATCTTAATCAAATAAAGAAAACTAACTACTTCATTTACTTTTGTCGGTCACATTTTTCTTAATATCATCATGATATTTTTTTTAATTATTCTTTTTATTTTAATAATTAGTGAAACGTTTTTGGTATATTTCAGTGAAAATCAATATTTTGATTATAATTTATAAACCAAAAATAATATAATAATTTTAACTTTTTAATTTTTTTTGTTTGATTGAATGTATAGATACATTCAACAGAATTGTGAAAAATAAATCAACTGAGCAATGTTAAGGAATGCCATATGTTTGGACACTTCTCAGTTACTTGCTTTCTGTATGTTAACTATCTATATCCAAACAAACTTAAATATTTGACTATTTTAGGTTGAAGTGAGCATTCACATGTGCTAGTTTGTCATACATTTATTTGTCATCCAACTGAAATACGATGTTGAAAGAAAATAATGTGTCATTAATGAAAGAATATTTTCCTCAATCACATCTCTCTATTTTACTGATCCTTATATACACAAACATAGCAACAAATAAGGCTACAAAATATACTCCTAACTAATTTATCATAATACAAGATATTTACCATAATACAAGATATATATAATATATTTAATACACACCCACAATCGAAGCGGGAGGTTTGCGGACGCTAAGATTGTCCCAAAATTCTTCAAACAAGACACGTGGAAGACCTTTTGTGAAAATGTCCGCTATTTGATAACGGGATGGAACATGTAAAACACGAACCTGTCCACGAGCAACCTTTTCTCAAACAAAGTGGATATCCATTTCAATATGTTTTGTACGCTGATGTTGTACTCGATTACCCGATAAATAAATAGCACTTACATTGTCACGGTATACAAGTGTGGATTTCTTAATCGGACAATGCAACTCTAAGAGAAGATTATGAATCCAACATGATTCGGAGACGACATTGGCCACCCCACGATATTTTGCCTCGGCACTAGAATGAGACAATGTGAGTTGTCGTTTTGATGACCATGAGACCAAGTTGTCTCCCAAAAACACACAATACCCAAATGTAGACCGTCGGGTGTTCGGGCACCCCCTCAATCTGGATCAGTGTAAGAGACAAGAGTGGAGAAAGAAGAGGGATAAAGGTGAAGTCCATGATCCAAAGTACCCTTAACATACCGGATTATCTGTTTGAGAGCATTAAAATGATCACTACGCGGATTATGCATATGGAGACAAATTTGTTGAACAACATAAAATATATCCGGACAGGTAAAAGTGAGATATTGAAGGGCCCCTGCAAGACTTCTGTAAACAGTGGGATCAGCATAAGGAGCACTAGAATTAGCACTAACTTTCATTTTTGGAGTCAACCGGAATAAGAGTCGATTTACATGAGGACTTGCCAGCTCGTTCAATTATTTCTTCAGCATATTTTCGCTGTGAAAGAAACATACCACCCTTATGTCTAGTGACAGCAATACCAAGAAAATAAGTTAAACGACCCAAATCTTTCATAGCAAATTCAGAACTGAGAAGAGCTATAATAGAACACCGAAGAGCATCAGAAGAAGCAGTAAGAATAATATCATCAACATATAATAAAATGTAGGCCATGTCCAAACCCTTGTTGTAGATGAATAGAGAATTGTCACTCTGGCTATTAGTGAAACCAATGGACAAAACATAATCAGCAAAACGCTTATAGCAAGCCCGGGTAGCTTGCTTAAGGCCATACAAAGACTTACTTAACAGACAAACATAATCAGGATGAGTACGATCCCTGTACCCCAAGGGTTGATGCATATAAACAGTTTCCTGAAGCTCACCGTGAAGAAAAGCATTTTTGACATCCAATTGATGAATTGGCCATGCTTTGGACAGAGATAGACAAAGAACAGTCCGGATTGTAGCCGGTTTGACCACCGGACTAAACGTCTCACCACAATCAATTCCAACCTGCTGTGTTTTGCCATCACCTACAAGACATGATTTATGCCTCCCAAAAAACACAATTAGATTTGACTTTATGAGTAAAAATCCACATAGACCGAATCACATTCATATTAGGTGGACGGGGCACTAAATCCCACGTCGTATTTTTAATAAGAGCATCATATTCATCATCCATGGCCATTTTCCAATTTGGATCACGGAGAGCTGCAATCGAATTATGAGGCAAAGGTGACATTGTAATCTCAGAAACAAAAGAATATTTCTTATTTGGTTGAAATATCTCATTTTGGCTATGGCTCACAACTCTTTGCCGCTGGAGAGGAATTTGAGTGGGTTGTGGTGCTAAATTGTTTGATGGTGTGGAATGTGTTTGGTCCAAAGGGGAAGTATGAGGAATGAGGTGATGGGCTGTCAAGGGAAGATGGCCCAGAGGGCGGTTGGGGAAAGTCAGTAGGGGGAGAAGCGGGTTGGGCTTGCTGGGAAGAGGTGCTTCCATGTGGAGTAGATTTGGCCAGGGAATGGGCCGCAGGATGTGGAGGGTCGTTGGACACAACATTAGAGTTTCTAAAATGTTAAATAACATAAGAATTTAGTCCAGAGTCCAAAAAAATTATATTATGGAGAAGAAGATGTAACTTTGCAAAGGGGGAGGAATTCTCATAAAAAATAACATGTCTACAAATGATAATTTTACGAGAGGATAAATCATAGCATTTGTAGCCATGGTAGGGGAAATCCAAAAAATACACACGGAGTAGATCGGGGTTGCAATTTATTAATAGTTGTAGATGGAAATAGTGGATAACACAAACACCCAAAAACCCGTAAATGAGATTACGAAGGCTCCCTTTTATAAAGAATTTCAAAAGGAGATTTATTACCCAACAATTTGCTCGGAAAAATATTTAGAAGGTAGGTTGCCATTTGTAAGGAATGATGCCAAAAATAAGGTGAAAGTGAGGCATGGGCAAGAAGAGTACGGCTAATGTTATTGATAGTACGAATTTTTTTCTTTCGGCTTTTCCATTTTATAAAGAAGTATGAGAACAAGAGAGACGGAAAGACATGCCATGTTTTTTACAGAATTCCCAAAATGGACCATTATCAAAACTCCCTCCCATTATCACATTGTACGTTCTTAACATTACGTTCAAATTGGGTGAGAATGTGATTCCTAAAAACCAAGAATGTTTCATATACATCAGATTTTCGGACTAAAGGAGAAGTCCACAAAAAAATTAGAAAAATCATCAAGTAATAAAACATAGTAATGATGTCCTGTAGAACTCAAATTGGGAGATGACCAAAGATCACTATATATTATATCAAATGGAAAAGTCGTACTAGAAATCAAAGAAAAAAACGGCAACTTCACATGTTTCCCCAAAACACATGATCCACAAATACTAGAACTTGAAAGTCTATTACAATCAATATTTTTACTGTTCCTAAGAGAATCTAAAATAGGAGCACCTGGATGACCCCATCGATCATGTCAAAGTTTAGGAGAAAGTGCGGCAAAAGTAGAGGTAGCTTGATTGTTGATTGGAGTAGTAATTGGGTAAAGGTCGCCCCAGCTATCACACCTCATTATTTGCTTCCCCGTCTGAAAATCCTTTATAGAAAAACCAAAAGGATCGAATGCAACAGTTACGAATTATCAGTAGTGAATTTTCTAACAGAGATGAGATTTTTTATGATTTTAGGAGCATAAAGGACATTATTTAAAGAAAGGGTTGGGCTAGATGAAGGCAAACAAGTGTGACCGCAACCAAGAATAGGAATTTTATGACCATTACCAACAACTATATTATTATTTGGATGAGTGCTCAAATTAAAATAATACGAAAAGTTACCTGAAGAGGAAGTCATATGAGAAGTAGCCCCGGTGTCGGACATAGTATGCATTGCAGCCTGAATATCAGTAGGAGTCATCGAACCGGACTGTTGCTGCTGTCCAGACACCATGTAAGCCTGCTGATTTCGTGGCCTTGGGCACAATAGTACAGCCTGTTGATTTGGAGTACCAGGCCTGGTCCATCCTTGAGTTGGGTAAGGGCAAGGAGGAATGGGCCAGCCATATCCCCAAGGATACACTTGTTGCCAAAAAGCAGGGGACATGTTCGAAGCTTGAACCGCACCGGAGCCTCGCCTAGCAGCCGGTGGATTCCGATTACCATTATTTCTGGCACCGCCGGAGCCACCACTGGAGCCACGACCAGCATTTTTCCGGATACCAGAGTTGCGCTTGTAGTTTGACGAACTGGAATATTTTCTCTTCACATTGACTCGTGTTTGTCAAATGGCCGGAGGAGTCATCTGACGAGGCTGCAACCATGGCAGATTCGGTTGCCGCCTCCTTTTCCATTCCTGTTTCCTCAAGAACAAGCATGGAGCGAGCCTTGTAAAAGGGAGGAATCGGATTGCTTTTACGAATAAGCGTGCCCACACCGCGGTAGGCTCGGGTAAGGCCATCAACTAACTGTAACACCATCCGGCTATCAGAAACCGGTGCTTCGACATTCTTCAACTGATCAGCGAGAGACTTGAGATTCTGACAGTAAGAGGATGCATTGGGAAAATTCTCCATAGAAGTGGTAGAGAATTCTTGTTCAAGAGCAACGGCACGGGAATGTTGGTTGTCCTTGAATATGTCTCTCAACCTATCCCAGGCTTCCATAGCAATCGAAATAGGCTCAATGATGGTCTGCAGGAGATCATTAAAGAACTGTGGCATCTATCCATGAAAGAACTGTGGCATCCAGAGTAGTCCACAGTTCCTTCTCTTGATCAGTTTAAGGTGGTTTGGACGTACCTTTTTTCGGAGGGATAATATGGTCTAGTACTCTGTGAGAACGAGCATGAATTTTGAATAATTCCGACCACGTAGAGTATTGAACGTTTTCCATCTCAAGAGTGATGGGAATATGGTTCTTGATATTAGAGATGGCCAAAAATGGATGAAAAAATTTGTCCGACATTGTGAGATTGCCGGCGAAAAAAAAAAAGAAGAAAGGGATGAAGAAAAAAAAAGGGCGGAATTAGGGGCGTATGCCGAAGAAGCATCCTAAGCAACTGATACCATGAAAGAATATTTTCCTCCATCACATCTCTCTATTTTACTGATCCTTATATCCACAAAGATAACAACAAATAAGGCTACAAAATATACTCCTAACTAATTTACCATAATACAAGATATTTATCATAATACAAGATATTTACAATATATTTAACAATTAAGTTATCGATTTTTAATGAATGAACAAGTATGGTCTGTCATTTATAACACCAAATAATATTCTCATAACAACAATCAACGGTGTCGGAAATACAATTGAGTTAATATATATGCTTATATTTCTTTTGTATACGCCCAATAATCAAAATAGGTGCATGCAAGAGAACTATAAGCACATATGTTAACTCAATTGCATTTCCAACACCGTTAATTGTTGTTATGAGCATATTGTTTGGTGTTATAAATGGTAAACCATACTTGTTTATTCATTAAAGGTCAATAACTTAGTGACACATTATTTTCTTTTAACATCCTATTTCAGTTCGATGACAAATAAATGTGGCAAATTAATACATGTGAATGCTTACTTTCACCCTAAGATAGTCAAATAGTAAAGTTTGTTTGGATATAGCTAGTCATCATGCAGAAAGAAAGTAATTGAGAAATGCCATACATATGACATTCCTGAATATTATTCTGTTGATTTATTTTCACAATTTTCTTGAATGTATGCTTGTATATTCGATCAAACAAAAGAATTAAAATTATTATATCATTTATGGTTTATAAATTATATTCAAAAAAATTAGTTTTCATTGAAATGATAAATAATACAAAAAAAATCCATAATTATTTAAAAAACAATAATTATAAAAAAAATGTCACGATGATATTAAGAAAAATGTGACCGATCAAAGTAAATGAAGTAGTTTGTTTTCTTTATTTAGATTAAGATTGGTCAAAAAAAATTATTTCAAAAAAGATTGAAGTTTACAATTTATGATTTGCTTGAATTTAGAGTGTCAATTCCAAAAAAATATTAAATTGTTTTTTTTTTAATTTCAACACACTTTGTTAAATCTATTATGTCAATTTATTAGGAAGTATTATTTGACACCAAAATTTGAAAAATATCACATTAATTAAAAGGGGAACATGAATCTCTTGACAAGAAGTCTTCTTTTACATTCTAAGAAGTATTGTCGAAATTATGCTTACATTGGTATCATTTATAGAAAAAGAGGAGCAATATTTCCTGTTAATTAGCCACAAAGAAAAAAAAAATTGAGAAGAAAAGCTCAATCAAAAATTAATTAATCAAAAAATTATTTAATAAAATTAAAGTGAAATTAACTAACCAAAATTTTCAAAAATAAATTGCATGATGCGTATTTGACCACCCATATTATTGTCTCTTTACAACCTAATTAAGAGATACTTAACTGATAAAGTTGAGAGCTTGAAATAGAAGACAGAAGGTGAATATGAATAGTTTTTTTTTTGTAATAGAAGGAGAGAACAAGTAATTTGTAATAGAAGACAGAAGGTGTTGTTCATTATATAGAGGTAGGAGTGACCATACATGCCAGCAAGTTGACCGGATTAAATTAATTCGGTTCGATTTAGATATTCTTTTTGAAATAACATATATGGGAAAATGCGCAAAATAAATATATATAATAAAAGAAAATGATAATTTCGGAAATCTATAACACTTATGTAGGTAAAAATGTCAAATATAAATTAATTTATATTTATTTATTTTAAATAGGTTAAAGAATGATTACAAGAAAATAAAAATAAAGAAGATAGATGTAATATTGTAAAATTACAGGGAAGATGAATGTTATAGAGTGAAATATGAAAGGAGATCTGAAATTATCCAAAAAAAAATAAATTAAAATGCATAAATATGACAAATAAAATTAAGTGACTTTTTTCGAATTTAAACGTACACATTGATAACTTCTATGAAAAATTTTATTTTCGTAAATTTGATCTATTTTTTTAAAAGCAATACTTTACCTAATATTATGAAAGGGAAAAAGAGAACTTTTCACTACCTAGGTTGTTAACTTTCCCCTTTTATCTTCACTTATTTGGAAACAAATTATTACTTTCTACTTTTTTTTAGTAAACAATCTTCTTCACTCATTTGGGTTTTTCTGTTTGATGTCATTGTTTGTTAGGTATCAATCATTTTCTCATTAATTCCCTCCTCTCTTTTTTCATTTCCGTTATTCATCCTTCTCTAATTGTGTTTGTGTAGGTGTGTTTTTTGTGTAGGTGCATTTTTTTCGTAATTTGTGCACTTTCTTTTATTGTAATTATTAATATGCCCTTTATTTAAAAAAAAAAAAAAAAAAAAAACCTAGTTTAATTTATAACGAAGTTTAAGAAAAAAAAATGACCTAGTTTGATTTAGAATGGAGTTTAAGAAAAGAAAGAATATTTTTTAATCTTGTGGTTCTAAATTAAAATTATACCAAATGTATTAAAATATCATTTAATCTTATGGGTCTTAAACATGTCACGTGGAAAGCTAAAATTAAAATATTGGCAAAAAACAAAACGGGTCAATATTTTGAAACAGACTAAAAATAGGGTCATTCTTTTTTAAATAGAGGGAGCAATATTTTTGGATTGTTTCTTATTAGATTTTGTACGTGCATATCAGTAATTCCTCTAATTTACTCATATGCATGTTTGAGCTTAAATTTTCTGTATGTTAAAATATATGTAATTAGACGTGTCTTTTTATTTTCCTTCTAATAAAGCACAAAAAGATGTATTTTGCAAATTCAGTTTAACTGAGGCACCTAACTTCTGATAGAGTAAATGGTACAAGTTAAAAGTCGTTGAGAATGACAAATGTAAAATGTTATGGTGTATTAAAAGTTGTCATGTGTGTATAGTTGTTGAGAATGCAAGATGAAAAACGTGGTTGTTTGCTATAAATTATTCAATGTGAAGTCATCAAATGTGGAAATTGTTATTAATCTAATAAGGTACGAGTCATAAAATATCGCAATGTAGTTTAAAATCCTTTTTGAGGCATTGAACATCCTCCATATATATTTTTATGTTCAAATATGTTCCAACTTTTCAAATTAAAGGCAGTGCAAACTTGCTAAGTGCTTTTTTGGATTTGCACGTTTTTTCCGAGCCAAAGAAGTAGTACTTCCTCCATTCGTATTACTTTTTTAGTTTGTTTAAAAAAGAATGACTCATTTCCTTTTTTATAACATTTTAACTTTAACTTTTCAGGTGGCATATTTAGCATCACAAAATTAAAGGATATTTTGGTATGTTTGACATAACTTTAATTTAGAACCACAAAATTAAAAAGTCTTCTTTCTTTTTTTGAAATTCGTTCCTAGTCAAACTATGTCAATCTTTTTTAAACGGAGGGAATAATATTTATTGGCAATGGCAGCTATATATAGTATCGTTGGACATTGTTGAAACTTTTAGACTGGCAAATTGGATCGGAGAAATGAACAAACTCTACTGGTACTTACCTGATGAATATTATAAGTGCAAACGATCGAGTTAATAGTTTGACGTGAACCGATGTACGTATGTATATCCAAAAGAGTTAAAACAAACAGGCCGAAGTCATGTGTGGCCCCTTAAAATTGTCCGCATAATTTATTTAGACACCTTAACAGACCTCATTTCCTATTAGACACTTCAATCTTAAAAAATAAATATCTATTGAACATTTTTCTGACACTGAGTAAAAAAAGGAAGTGCGTGTGATACACATGCATATGATGTGTCAATATAGCAAATCAAATAAAGACACGTGGCATTTTAATTTAAAAGAAATATAATTATAATTTCTTAATATAAATAAGTCAAAAATTAAAAAGAAAAGTTTCCTAACTTATTTTTTTCTTAAAAAAAAGAAAAGTTTCTCACCCACCTCCCATTGCATCCCAACCCCGATGCCCCCTTTCTTCCTTTTCCTAATACTCACCCTTCTTCACCATTGTTGGTCTCCATTTTTTTAGCGAAGAAGATGTAGATTTATATCTTCATTTTTTTCGGTAAAGAACAGTCAATATTGATCCTTATTTTTTCGGAAAAATGGGAAGTTCTTTTTACATCTAAAAAATTGATAATATAATGATAAGAAAATAAATTAAACAAAATTAAGAACAAAAAGATGGAAATTCATATAAGAAAAAAGTGACATCGAATTGTTTTCAAGAATGGGTGTAGAAATGACGGGAGTTGCCTGCAAAGATACAAGATTGTTATTTTTCTTTTAAAAAAAGAGAGAAAAAAAGAAAATATAGAAAAATAAAAAGGAAAAAAGAAAAAATTGAAAAAGAAAAAGAAAAAGAAAAATGTTAAAATTACGATTTCACGCGCTTACTAAGCGTGCATCACACTTCTTATGCCACATCTGCACAAAGTGTTTAGATGGTTCAAATTCTAGAGGATAGAGATGTTCAATAGGTATAGGTCCTAGTTAAGGTGTTTAAGTGAATAGTGCAGACAACTTTAAGGGGCTACAGATGACTTAGGCCAAACAAACAAGATACTCTTAGACTATATATATATCACCAATGCTCTCCATCCCAAGCATGGACAAGTTTTAACTCAAAGCTTGTAACATGGATTTGTGTACACTATTCTATTTCTACTTATTATAGAATTATTATTATTACTTGTTATAAATAAGAAGTTAGGTTAATTAAAGAAAAATAATATAATCTTTTATTGTATTATACTGAATGCAGTGTAGAAAATTAATATGTAAAAGGCGGAATGTAACTTCTCCTGGCTAAAAAATTCAAGCAAAGGAAAACAGAAGCAAGCTATACATAAAAAATAAATTTGTAGCACGTACGGATACACATTTTATTATTAATGAATACGCAAATAAAATTACAATAGCTAATGCCAGAAACTCCTACTTAGTGGACCACACATAACACAATTTTTAATCACAAAAAACACCTCTCACCTCCTAAATAAATTAATTTATTCAATATAAATGCTAATTGAGTTAGCCTAGGGAGAATTAACACAAAATATCACTTATATATATATTATATATATATATATATATATATATATATTATTGGTCTCCCAATAACTTATTTTCCAAAAATATTTAAAAGTACTTTCCTCTATTAGTTTCTCCAATATAATAATGATGATTTTCTTACTTGGAAATATATATTATAAAGAAGTAAAAATGAAACAATCAAAGAGAGTGTATGTGTACTGTACAACATATGAGGACAATAAAGAGGACTTACTACGTACCCCATTTTCATTATTTGTTTCAAACTATCCATTGGGACTAGGAAAGGATAAGGATTACTCATTTCCTTTTTTAACTTAATTTATGACATTAAATAAAAGATATCTCAAATTTCTAAGTGCATTATAATTTTACTGATTAAAAAAAACAAGTTAATTTTGTTTTTGGCAAGTAGTTTTTTTAATTTCCTATTAATATTATTTAAATTTAAACTCTATTAAGTTTTGAAATTGCTTTATAATGTCTATTTGGGAGGAAATGGGTTGTTGCTCATAATAACTTTTTATATTTTTATTTTTATAGTTCATCTCTAAAATTTTTAATTAAAGCTATCAAGATTTCAACCTTTTTAACAATTACTCGTATTTCTATCTCCAATAGCATATTATTATTAGTAACATATGATATAATATATACTATTCCACTAATAAATAGGGCTAGTTTTATTTTATTTTTGAAATTATCTCATTAGTATTTCAAATCAGCTAGAAATAATTATGAATGGATAATCAAGATAGTTAAATCCATTACTTTCTCTTTTTTATTTTTCATGGTCGTTTTTTTAGGTTTCTCGCACAATCAATATTGGAAATTAGGTTGGGGTTAAAGTTACAAAGACGTGAATCTTTATCTGCACCACCTAATCACCATCGCCAACCTATAACTCACTTTCTTATTTCTACCGGGTTGTTGCATCTCTGTTCCGCTCAATTCTGTTTTTTATTTTACTTTTATTTTTCACACAAACAACTCTCTATTATATTCTCTAAAAAATAATTTTTTCATTATCTCTCCTTAATATTATATTATTATTTATTTTTCTTATTTCATAATATAAATCATTTCTTCTTTTTAAAAATAATTACTCTATAATATTTATGTGATACAAAATTAATTCTTCATTTAGTATAAAATTATTTTTTATTCTAAATATCATAAATTGCGATAAATATTATATGTAGTACATATTAACGAATAAAAGTCAAATCATTGATGAAATATAATTGCATTATAAATATTGTATTATCATAAAATTTATTTTAAATCTCAAATGAATACTCAACTTTCAAAACTATTGTGTTACTCTCATGGATGTTCTATTAATGTAGCACGATGAGCATTTTTTCTCTTTATTTTTTATGTATTTCTAAAAATTGTATAAATTAACAATTTATCTTGTATCAAATTATTTCGTGTACTAATTTACATCTCATATTCCATTTTGAACTATTGAATCAAATATTTTCGTGCTATTTGAAAAGTGTAGTTTAATAATTTATCACTATAACATAATTGAATTATCATGTAAATTGTCTACTTCATAATGAAAAATAATTATAATCTAAATTACATATTTAAAATAACCAAAAAAAATTAAAATCAATAATTATATTAATTAGAAAATATTAGAGACTTAATTAATAATCTTAAATAATATAAATAATACTAAAAAAACTTTAAGTTACATAACTAAAGTGACAATTACTTTTGAAAAATAAAATAAAAAATAATTAATTTGCCGAAAATAGAAGCGAATCATGATTTTCAATAAAGGAGTTCAAAATCTGTAGAAATAGATAGCTAAGGGAGTACAGTATATACACATAAACTTATTTTAACCATGCATAAATAATATAATTTTCCACGGAAGCCCTAGGCGAAAGTAGTAACTTGTTAAATTTTATATTGCATTAGAAAATAATTAAAAATATAATAAAAATAAAATTATAATAATCAAAATGGTAAAATAGAGATAGGATTGAAGATGGTGTCACCAATTTATATATACAGAAAGTTGTATGTATAGTTCCGTTCCGCAAAAAAATTCTTTACAAGTTGAAGAAAGGAATACAGCTCAACAGATGAGATTTGCGGGGCGCACAATCTTTCTTTTTGCGTGTATAATTCACGACTGCTTTGAAGTGGTAAAATAACTATACACAAGTAAACAAATATTTGTATCCTTCAAATGAAAATAAGTATCTTTAAGAAAGTTTTGTTTAATAAACAAAAATTTTATCCTTCAAATGAAAATAAATATCTTTATGAAATTTTTGTTTAATAGGAGTTGATATCATGACATTTTTGTTTCATAATAATTAATATCAATTTTCTATAGATGTATCAATGAAGTGAAATAGAGGTAGCGGAGCATATACTAAGGAGGGCAATTGGACAAGATTGATTACTTTAGCTGGAGGAAGTACAATACAGTAGAGAACTAGACTGGAAACAACTTTTACAAACATTTCGCCTTTTTCTTTTGGTCTTTTCAACTTTTACACATTCTTTGTATGGTCATAAAGTTTTCTAACGTAAAACTTGCACATTCCAAAACAAAAATTGTCAAATACTTAAAACACAAAATACAACTAATGAAGCATACTTTTTTTAAAAAAAATATAACATCTACCAATGAATGAAGCATACTTTTTCAAAAAAATATATAACATCTACCAATGAATAACACAATATAAAAAGAAAAAGTAGGTAAAATAAATACATTTTAAACAATGAAATGGAATATAACTGTAAAAGAAAAAAACAATAACGCATGATCAAAAAGTCAAAATAATAATATGGAAACAATTTTCACTTAGATGAATATTATTCTTTCTTTTTGGACTTTTTGTTATCTTCTTTTACAAATAATCTACCAATTCACCCCCAAAAGTGTAACGACCTGTTTAGTCGTTTTGAGCAACAGAGTGCATTTCTGGAAAAACTGCCAGAGACGACGTGTGTCCCGACGGACCGTCGTGGTCACGACGGCCCGTCGAGGGAGTGTCGTCCCATGGCACTTGGAATTTTGAAATTGGATACTGAAAATCGACTCTCTGTAAATTGTGACGGACCTGCAGGACGTGCCGTCACATCCACGACGAACCGTCGTGAGTCCCGTTGCAAAACACTTCAACTTTTGAGAATTTGGTGCAAGAAAACGAGTTTCTGACCGTCATGACGGAGGAACAGGACGGACCGTCACGGCTGTGACGGGCCGTCACAGGCCACTTGAGCTCGAGGGAGCTGCGACGACCACTGTGACGGACCGTCGCAGGCACGACGGCCCGTCACAGGTCACGCAATCCCAGGCAGTTTAGGATTTCTCCACACGTTTTAAGGGTCGTTTTTGACTATTCTTTCCTTAATTATAAAGATTGAGGGGTAACATTAATAAGTCTAATTACTTAGGGGTAAAAGGGGTAACCTTAAGTGAATTAGTGGGGTTTTATTGTCCTTTTTCACACTTAATTATATGATTAATTAGGGTAAAGGAAAGAGGGTTTGAATAAAACAAAGGAGAAAGAACAGATTGAGAGAGGAGTCGAACGAAGGATAGAGAGAAACGAAAAGATAGCTTGTTGATTCAATTCTTCGGTGGAGGTAGGTTATGGTTTATATTACGATACTCGTAGTGAACTCTTAATAGTGAATAATATGTGTTGATGATATTGTAAACCTGTCTATATGCTTAATTGTTGCTTGGCATGAACATGATTATGTGATTTTGATAAAACAAGCATGATGAAAACCATTGAATCCCAAATCTTGAAAGAAACTTTAATCTACGATATTAATGATAATGCCTTGGTATAAAAGAAGGCTTGATGAATTAAAGTGATTGGGATTGATGATGCCTTGGTATAGGGAAGGCTGATGAACGGATATAATGAGATTAGTGGATCGGAGTGTCACGTTCCGACACATAGAATTAGTGGATCGGAGTGTCACGTTCCGACACATAGTATTAGTGGGACGGGTGTCACGAACCGACACGTAGATGTAGGGGATCGGAGTGTCACGTACCGACACATATAGGGGATCGGAGTGTCACGTTCCGACACATATAGGGGATCGGAGTGTCACGTTCCGACACATATAGGGGATCGGAGTGTCACGTACCGACACATAGTAGTAGGGGATCGGAGTGTCACGTACCGACACAAGAGGAAGAAGATAATGAATCTCGAAAGATGTTAATATACTCAACATAATGAACTTAATCCCCAATGAGTATGGTATTGAGGCTTGAGTCCTCATGGATGAACTTGATGGTATTTATTGACGATTATACTACTTGTTGCTACATGTTGAGTTTATAGTTGATTTATAATATTACTTGATATGTATTATCGCCTATTTTGAGTTAACCGATGATATCTACTCAGTACGTGTGGTTGTACTGACCCCCTACTTTTATGTTTTCCTCTTGTTATTTGTGTTATGCAGCAAACGTTCCGTCAACTTCGACTCAGCAGTAGATCAAGCCAGTCTTCACTCCATCGGAAATTCAGGGTGAGCTAATGCGTCTAGCTTGGACTGGATCTTCTTCTTCAAGTCTTGATGCCTTGAACTTCCGGCATGGACTAGTTTTTACTTGTTTTTTAGTTTTTAGACATTCTTAGATTAGTAAATTGAGATAGATGTTCTTGTGATGATGACTTCCAGATTTTGGGGATAATAATAATAGTTTTTGATTTGTTTTATTAATGAGTTAAGTCTTCCGCATTTCTTTTGTCGATATTGTATTAAAATGTAAGGGTTAAATTGGTTGGTTCGCTCACATAGGAGGGTAAATGTGGGTGGCCAGTCGCGTCCCCGATTTGGGTCGTGACAAACTTGGTATCAGAGCATTAGGTTCATTGGTCTCATCACAAAGAACAGGTCTAGTAGAGTCTTAAGGAACGGTAGGGGGACGCCTTTACTTTTCTTGAGAGGCTATAAGACTTTAGGAAATTCCATTCTTTCATTCTTTCTTTCGTGCTACTACTTGAGTCCAATTGGTATCTAGGTGATACAAATTGGTATCTGACCATCTTCATTCTATTTCGCAGATGGTTAGAACTAGAGCAACGACCGCACCAGCAGCGACAACGGAAAGACATGAAACTACTGAGCCAGCCACTGGGGCTGTGGCTCGAGGAGGAACAGCGGCAAGAGGCCGTGGAAGAGGTCGTGGGAGGACGTCCTCTAGAGGAAGGGACGAGCCCCTAGCCCATCTGATACTAGGGCGGTGACTCCTCCACCGACTGAGGATGCAGTAAGAGAGGGTGAGGAAGGGGAAACCGAACAAGGGCAGAATGAGGAAATGCCACCCCAACCTACCCAGAGATGATCAACCAAGTACTTGCTTATCTTAGCGGGTTGTCTGATCAGGGTCAAGCACCTCCAGTGGTTTCTGCACCAACACCTCCGGTTTCAGAAATACGACATGCGGCTACTATGGCTCCCCGCATGGATGCAACATTGGGAATAGGCACCTTTCCACGTCTGACTACTGGGCCTATTATGACAAACGATCAACACGAACTTTTTAGTAAGTTCTTGAAATTGAAACCTCCAGTCTTCAAGGGTGCAGAATCTGAGGATGCTTATGATTTTCTGGTTGACTGTCATGAGCTACTACACAAGATGGGGATAGTAGAGAGGTTTGGTGTCGAGTTCGTGAGCTATCAGTTCCAGGTAACGCCAAAATGTGGTGGCGTTCACATTTGAGTGTCAACCAACAGAGGCACCACCTATGACTTGGGAATCATTCTCTACCCTATTCATGGAGAAATAAATCCCAAGGACTTTGAGAGATAGAAGAGGGATGAATTCTTGAGTCTGGAGCAAGGTAGAATGACGGTTAATGCATACGAGGCTAAATTTCGCGCACTATCCAGATACGCCACCCAACTCTGTTTCAGTCCACAAGAACGGATCCGCCGTTTTGTGAAGGGGTTGAGGTCAGAATTGCGGATTTCAGCCTTACAGATAGCGGCAACAGCAACATCCTTCCAAGAGGTGGTAGACTTTGTGATAGAGGTGGAAGGAGTGAAGCCAGATGACTTCACCACGACATCGACATCAAAGAGATTTCGAAGGGGAGGTGAGTTTAATGGTTCTTATTCTAGAGGACAGAACTCCGGAGGTCACTCAATCGACCAATTCAGTCTTCACTACAGACTGTAGTTGGGGTCCGCCTCAGAACGGTCAACACTACTCCGAGAGACCTATGCCTGACTCCAGAGAGTGCTATGGATGTGGGGAGATTGGACATATTAGGAGGAATTTTCCAAAACAGAGTTACAGAGCCCCACTAGCTAGAGGTAGGGGTGGTCATGGTAGAGGCCGTTTTTCTGTGGGACGTGGTGGTCGAGGTAATGGCGTCACCAAAACGGCAGAGGTGATGGGCAAAACGGAGCCACTACTACACAACATGGTAGGGGCAACGGACAGACGATGATAGGGCCCATTGTTATGCTTTCCCTGGGAGGTCTGAAGCGGAGGCGTCTGATGCTGTTATCACAGGTAATCTCTTGGTTTGTGATTGCATGGCATCTGTATTATTTGACCCTGGATCCACGTTTTCATATGTATCTTCCTCATTTGCTAATGGTCTAAATTTACATTGTGAATTACTTGACATGCCTATTCGTGTTTCTACTCCGGTGGGTGAGTCTGTGATAGTCGAAAAAGTGTATAGGTCTTGTTTGGTGAATTTTGTGGGGAGCAACACTTATGTAGACTTGGTTATTTTAGAAATGGGTGACTTTGACGTAATTCTGGGTATGACTTGGCTTTCTCCAAACTTTGCGATTTTGGATTGTAATGCTAAAACGGTAACGTTAGCCAAGCCTGGGGCAGATCCGTTAGTGTGGGAGGGTGACTACACTCCCAATCCGGTGCGTATCATCTCCTTTATTCGTGCTCAGAAGATGGTTAGTAAGGGTTGTCTAGCTTTCTTGGCACATCTCAAGGATGACACTACCCAAGTACCTTCGATCGAGTCGGTTTCAGTGTCTGTGAGTTTTTGGACGTGTTCCCTGCAGATCTTCCCGGTATGCCACCAGATAGGGATATAGACTTCTGCATTGATTTGGAACCCGGTACTCGCCCCATTTCTATACCCCCGTATAGAATGGCTCCCGCAGAGTTAAGAGAGTTAAAGGCACAACTTCAAGAGTTGTTGAGCAAAGGCTTCATTAGACCAAGTGCATCTCCTTGGGGTGCTCCGGTGCTATTTGTGAAGAAGAAGGATGGGAGTTTCCGAATGTGCATAGATTACCGACAGTTGAACAAAGTAACTATTAAGAACAAGTACCCCCATTCCTCGCATTGATGACTTGTTCGATCAGTTACAAGGTGCTTGTGTCTTCTCAAAGATTGACTTGAGGTCCGGTTATCACCAATTGAAAATACGAGCAACGGATGTGCCAAAGACTGCTTTTCGAACTAGGTATGGGCATTATGATTTGTGGTAATGTCATTTGGTCTTACGAATGCCCCTGCTGCCTTCATGAGCTTGATGAACGGAATTTTCAAGCCATACTTGGACCTCTTAGTGATCGTGTTTATTGATGATATACTGATATACTCCAAGAGTAAGAAGGAACATGAGGAGCATTTGAGAATGGTGTTAGAGTTGCTAAGGAAAAAAGCTTTATGCGAAATTCTCCAAGTGTGAGTTTTGGCTAGATTCAGTGTCCTTCTTGGGGCACGTGGTTTCTAAGGATGGAGTGATGGTGGATCCATCTAAGATTGAGACAGTGAAGAATTGGGTAAGACCTACAAACGTGTCAGAAATAAGGAGTTTTGTGGGGGTAGCTAGCTACTACCGCCGATTCGTCAAGGATTCTCTTCCATTGCTTCCCAATTGACGAACTTGACTAAGCAAAACGTCCCATTTGTATGGTCGGATGAGTGTGAGGAAAGCTTTCAGAAGCTTAAGACTTTGTTGACTACCGCACCAATTCTTACCTTGCCAATAGAGGGTAAAGACTTCATTGTTTATTGTGATGCATCCTATTCTGGGTTGGGTGCAGTGCTAATGCAAGAGAAGAATGTGATTGCTTATGCTTCAAGACAATTAAAAGTGCATGAACGTAACTATCCAACTCATGACTTGAATTGGCCGCGGTAGTGTTTGCACTAAAGCAATGGAGACATTACTTATATGGGGTTAAGTGTGAGGTCTATACGGACCATCGTAGTCTACAGTATGTATTCACTCAGAAAGACTTAAACTTGAGACAGAGGAGATGGATGGAACTACTGAGGACTACGACATCACTATCTTGTATCATCCGGGGAAGGCTAATGTTGTGGCGGATGCTCTAAGTAGAAAGGCCGGAAGCATGGGAAGTCTAGCTCATTTGCAAGTTTCTAGACGCCCATTGGCTAGAGAGGTGCAGATTCTGGCTAATGACCTTATGAGGTTGGAAATAAATGATAAGGGAGGATTGTTAGCTTGTGTAGAGGCAAAATCTTCTTTTCTTGACCAGATTAAGGGAAACAGTTTTGATGATGAGAAACTAAGGCGAATTCGAGATAAAGTGTTGCAAGGAGAGGCTAAAGAAGCAACAATCGATGAGGAAGGTGTTTTGAGGATAAAGGGAAGGGTATGTGTACCCCGCATCGATGAATTGATCGCCACTATTCTGACAAAGCTCATAGTTCCGGATATTCTATACATCCTGGTGCAACCAAGATGTATCGCGACCTAAAGCAACACTTCTGGTGGAGTAGAATGAAGCGAGATATTGTTGAGTTTGTTGCCAAGTGTCCAAATTGTCAACAAGTAAGTATGAACACACCAAAGGCCCGGAGGAACACTTCAGAGAATGCCCATTCCTGAATGGAAGTGGGAGAGAATCGCGATGGACTTCGTGGTTGGTCTTCCCAAGACATTGGGTAAGTATGACTCTATTTGGGTGATTGTTGATAGGTTAACTAAGTCTGCTCACTTCATTCCTGTCAAGGTGACTTACAATGCAGAGAAGTTAGCAAAAATCTACATCTCAGAGATCGTTCGATTGCATGGGGTTCCACTCTCAATCATATCTGATAGAGGTACGCAGTTTACTTCTAAGTTTTGGAGAACCTTACATGCTGAATTAGGTACTAGGTTGGACCTTAGTACTGCGTTTCATCCTCAGACCGATGGTCAGTCTGAGCGAACGATTCAAGTGTTGGAGGATATGCTTCGCGCGTGTGTTATAGAGTTTGGTGGCCATTGGGATAGCTTCTTACCCTTGGCAGAATTTTCATACAATAATAGCTATCACTCCAGTATTGATATGGCTCCATTTGAAGCATTGTATGGGAGGAGGTGTAGATCTCCCATTGGTTGGTTTGACGCCTTTGAAGTTAGACCTTGGGGGACTGATCTGTTAAGGGATTCTATGGAGAAGGTGAAAGCTATTCAAGAAAAGCTTTTAGCGGCTCAAAGTAGACAAAAGGAGTATGCAGCAGACCGAAAGGTTAGAGACTTGGAGTTCATGGAAGGTGAACAAGTCTTGTTGAAGGTTTCGCCCATGAAAGGGGTGATGCGGTTTGGAAAAAGAGGTAAGTTAAGTCCAAGATACATTGGACCATTTGAGTACTTAAGCGAATAGGGGAGGTGGATTATGAATTAGCCTTACCCCCAGGCTGTCCGGAGTGCATCCGGTGTTTCATGTATCCATGTTGAAGAATATCCACGGAGATGGAAACTACATTATCCGCTGGGATTCAGTTTTGTGGATGAGAACTTGACTTATGAAGAGGAACCCCGGTGCTATATTAGATAGAGAAGTTCGCAAACTGAGGTCGAGAGAGATTGCATCCATCAAAGTGCAATGGAAGAACCGACCGGTTGAAGAGGCTACTTGGGAGAAGGAGGCAGATATGCAAGAAAAATACCCACATCTGTTTACAGATTCAGGTACTCCTTTTCGCCATTGTTTTCCTTCTTTTGATCGTTCGGGGACGAACGATGGGTAAATTGGTATCTATTGTAACGACCTGTTTAGTCGTTTTGAGCACAGAGTGCATTTCTGGAAAAACTGCCAGAGACGACGTGTGTCCCGACGGACCGTCGTGGTCACGACGGCCCGTCGAGGGAGTGTCGTCCCATGGCACTTGGAATTTTGAAATTGGGTACTGAAAATCGACTCTCTGTAAATTGTGACGGACCTGCAGGACGTGCCGTCACATCCACGACGAACCGTCGTGAGTCCCGTTGCAAACACTTCACTTTTGAGAATTTTGGTGCAAGAAAATGAGTTTCTGACCGTCATGACGGAGGAACAGGACGGACCGTCACGGCTGTGACGGGCCGTCACAGGCCACTTGACTCGAGGGAGGCTGCGACGACCACTGTGACGGACCGTCGCAGGCACGACGGCCCCGTCACAGTCACGCATCCCAGGCAGTTTTAGGATTTCTCCACACGTTTTAAGGGTCGTTTTTTGACTATTCTTTCCTTAATTATAAAGATTGAGGGGTAACATTAATAAGTCTAATTACTTAGGGGTAAAAAGGGGTAACCTTAAGTGAATTAGTGGGTTTATTGTCCTTTTTCACACTTAATATTATGATTAATTAGGGTAAAGGAAAAGAGGGTTTTGAATAAAACAAAGGAGAAAGAACAGATTGAGAGAGAGAGAGTCGAACGAAGGGAGAAAAACGAAGAAGATAGCTTGTTGATTCAATTCTTCGGTGGAGGTAGGTTATGGTTTATATTACGATACTCGTAGTGAACTCTTAATAGTGAATAATATGTGTTGATGATATTGTAACCTGTCTATATGCTTAATTGTATGCTTGCATGAACATGATTATGTGATTTTGATAAAACAAGCATGATGAAAACCATTGAATCCCAAATCTTGAAAGAAACTTTAATCTACGATATTAATGATAATGCCTTGGTATAAAAGAAGGCTTGATGAATTAAAGTGATTGGGATTGATGATGCCTTGGTATAGGGAAGGCTTGATGAACGGATATAATGAGATTAGTGGATCGGAGTGTCACGTTCCGACACATAGAATTAGTGGATCGGAGTGTCACGTTCCGACACATAGTATTAGTGGGTACGGGTGTCACGAACCGACACGTAGATGTAGGGGATCGGAGTGTCACGTACCGACCATATAGGGGATCGGAGTGTCACGTCCGACACATATAGGGGATCGGAGTGTCACGTTCGACACATATAGGGGATCGGAGTGTCACGTACCGACACATAGTAGTAGGGGATCGGAGTGTCACGTACCGACACAAGAGGAAGAAAGATAATGAATCTCGAAAGATGTTATATACTCAACATAATGAACTTAATCCCCAATGAGTATGGTATTGAGGCTTGAGTCCTCATGGATGAACTTGATGGTATTTATTGACGATTATACTACTTGTTGCTACATGTTGATTTATAGTTGATTTATAATATTACTTGATATGTATTATCGCCTATTTTGAGTTAACCGATGATATCTACTCAGTACGTGTGGTTGTACTGACCCCCTACTTTTTTTTTTCCTCTTGTTATTTGTGTTATGCAGCAAACGTTCCGTCAACTTCGACTCAGCAGTAGATCAAGCCAGTCTTCACTCCATCGGAAATTCAGGGTGAGCTAATGCGTCTAGCTTGGACTGGATCTTCTTCTTCAAGTCTTGATGCCTTGAACTTCCGGCATGGACTAGTTTTTACTTGTTTTTTAGCTTTTTAGACATTCTTAGATTAGTAAATTGAGATAGATGTTCTTGTGATGATGACTTCCAGATTTTGGGATAATAATAATAGTTTTTGATTTGTTTTTATTAATGAGTTTAAGTCTTCCGCATTTCTTTTGTCGATATTGTATTAAAATGTTAAGGTTAAATTGGTTGGTTCGCTCACATAGGAGGGTAAATGTGGGTGCCAGTCGCGTCCCCGATTTGGGTCGTGACAAAAAGAAAGATGAAGATAAGAAAGAATGAAATCATTCAACAAATAACCTTTTAAATTGTAGACCAATGTTAGATACATAGAGAGAGAGAGAGAGAAAATAGAGATAATGTGTAGAATAATTTTAGATAACCACTTTAAATAATCAAATTCTAATAAAAAAAAAGTAAATACTTTAAAATAAGATTACGTGGGTTTGAAAAAGTCACATTTTAAAATCAGTAAAACAAATTTAACTGGTCTAATAAAATAATAAGTTTTTTCTTATAAAAGAGTACATTAATTCTATTTAAAATTTGAAATATTTAGGATGTAGTTAAGTGTTGTTGAAGTCGTTCATTATGAGTACTTATTATTACTATTGTTATTATTATTATTATTATTATTATTATTATTATTATTATTAAATGAGAAAGAAGAGTCTTCAAATTCAACCTGCAAAAACACTTATGATGAATAAAGAGTAGAGAAAGCTTCAAGACAAGACAACTTTAGCTGAAGGAAGTACAACAGTGTACTAGACTGGAAATAACTTCTTTCTTTGTTGCTTCATTTTTTTTTTTTTTTTTTTGTGGGCAATGCCTGTTTAGCTTAAGGAAAATTATCAAAATATCAATATTTTAGCATATAATACAGTTTTTAAGTTACATTTTTAATTTGTTTTATATCTGATTTATGTATTTTTAAAATTTGTTTGAATTTGAAAGGATACAATTATTTAATAACAGAAAGGAGAAAATCAATGAAAATTTTAAAAATGGTCATATCATTTCAGTTTTTCATCAGTTATATTTTTTTTAAAAAAAATATTTCTCACAATATATTTTTATGATTTTTTTCCAAGATTTTGTATCTTTTTAAGATTGTATTTATTCTAATTTTCATGTTGTATTTTTGTAACGACCTGTTTAGTCGATTCGAGTAGTAGAGTTTATTTCTGATAATAACTGACTGGGTCGACGGATCCCACGACGGACCGTCGAGGGGGTTTCGTTCCAAAACACTTCAATTCTGAAAATTGGATACTGAGATCGACTCTCTGAACTTCGCGAAGGAACTGCAGGACGGACCGTCGTAGACACGACGGACCATCACAAACCTTTCCACAGAAATTAACTCTCTAAACTTTGTGACGGACCTCCAGGACTCTCAGGAGTGCACCCGTATTTCATGTGTCTATGCTGAAAAGATACCATGGGGATGGAAACTACATTATTCGTTGGGATTCAGTTCTTCTTGATGAGAATTTGTCTTATGAGGAGGAGCCTGTTGCTATTCTAGATAGAGAAATCCGCAAGTTGAGATCAAGGGAAATTGCATCTATCAAAGTTCAATGGAAGAATCGGCCAGTTGAAGAGTTCACTTGGGAGAAGGAGGCTGATATGCAAGAAAGATACCCACACCTTTTTACAGATTCAGGTACTCCTTCTCGCCCTTGTTTTCCTTCCTGTGATCGTTCGAGGACGAACGATGGGTAAATTGGTATCTATTGTAACGACCTGTTTAGTCGATTCGAGCAGTAGAGTTTATTTCTGATAATAACTTACTGGATCGACGGATCCCACGACGAACCGTCGATGGGGTTTCGTTCCAAAACACTTCAATTCTGAAAATTGGATACTGAGATCGACTCTCTGAACTTCGCGACGGAACTGCAGGACGGACCGTCGTAGACACGACGGACCGTCACAAACCTTTTCACAGAAATTAACTCTCTGAACTTTGTGACGGACCTGCAGGACGGACCGTCACAGTCATGACGGACCGTCACAGGGTGCGTAATTCCACCTGGGTCGGATTTCTGCTAAAGTTTTAAAAAGGGGTGTTTTGGACTATTCATGATTTTAATTATAAAGTTAGTGGATTAATGTTAATAATTTAATTACTTGGGGGTTAAAGGAGATAACCTTGAAATAAATAGTGGGTTACTTTTATCATCTTTTATACTTAATTATATGATAATTAGGGTAAAAGAAGAAGAGTTTGAATAAGGAAAAATAGAAAGAACAGAGGAGGGGGGAACGAACGAGCGAGAGAGGGAGAAGAAGCAAAGAGGAAAGCAAAGGCATTGAGAAGTAGCTTACGTTATCACGATTCTTCGGTGGAGGTAGGTTATGGTTTTGCTATTCATAGTAAACTCAATAGCGATTGATATGTATGGGTGGTATTGTAAACTCTTCTATATGCTTAATTGTGTGTGTGGCATGTTGTGATATGTAAATGGTGATGGATTATAATGATGATGATACGGTGGAAATCTTAAACCTTAAAATCTCTCTATTAATGATGATGCCTTGACATAAAGGAAGGCTTGATGAACTAAAGTAATGAGATTAGGGGATCGGGTGTCACGAACCGACACGTAGAATTAGGGGATCGGGTGTCACGAACCGACACATAGAATTAGGGGATCGGGTGTCACGAACCGACACGTAATATTAGGGGATCAGAGTGTCACGTTCCGACACGTAGTAGTAGGGGATCGGAGTGTCACGTTCCGACACCAGGATAATAAAGAGAATGAATATTGAGGGGATCGGAGTGTCACGTTCCGACAACAGGATAGTAGGGGATCGGAGTGTCACGTTCCGACACCAGGATAATAAAGAGAATGAATGTTGAGGGGATCGGAGTGTCACGTTCCGACACCAGGATAGTAGGGGATCGGAGTGTCACGTTCCGACACCAGGATAATAAAGAGAATGAATATTGAGGGGATCGGAGTGTCACGTTTCCGACACCGGGATAATATAGAGAATGAATCTTGAGGGGATCGGAGTGTCACGTTCCGACACCAGGATATTAAAGAGAATGAATCTTGAATTATGTTAATATACTCAAATTTAAAGAACCATTTCCCAAATGAATATGGTGTGGAGGCTTGAGTCCTCATAGATGTGCTGGGTGTTGTGGCCAATGGTTATGGTACTTGTTGTTGTCACCTGTTGAGTATGTAGTTGATTTTATATTATTATTTTATATATATTGCTTTCTATTTTGAGTTGGCCGATGATACCTACTCAGTACGTGTTCCTTGTACTGACCCCTACTTGTATTCTTTTTCTTTGTTATTTATAAAATACAGCAAACGTGCCATCAACCTCGACTCGTCCGCAACTCTAGCCAGTCTTCAGCATATCAGATTTCAGGGTGAGCTATTGTTCCTAGCTCAGAGTGGATTCTCTCCTTCACGTCTTGATTTCTTGAAGTTCGGACATGGACTATTCCTTTTACTTAATTTAGTTTCTTAAATACTCTTAGATTTAGTAACTTGAGGATAGATGTTCTTGTGGTGATGACTTCCAGATTTTGGGAATAATAAATATTAAATTTTAGAAGTTATTTATTGGTTATATTAAAGAGTTTTAAGTCTTCCGCATTATATTTTGTTCGTTATGGTTAGAATATTGGTAAATGATTGGGGTTTAGATTGGTTGGTTCGCTCACATAGGAGGATAAATGTGGGTGCCACTCGCGGCTTGTTTTAGGTCGTGACAAATTTGGTATCAGAGCATTAGGTTCGTTGGTCTGATCACACAAGAACGAGTCTAGTAGAGTCTTAAGGAACGGTAGGGGGACGCCTTTACTTTTGTTTGAGAGGCTATAGGACTTTAGGAAAATTCCATTCTTTCTTTATTTCATGCTATTACTTGGATCCAATTGGTATGTAGGTGATACAAATTGGTATCTGACATCCTCACTCCATTTCGCAGATGGTTAGAACTAGAGCAACAATTGTGCCAACACCAACACCGGCAAGACAGGATGCGTCTGAGCCAGCCACTGGGGCTGTAGCTCAAAGAGGAGCAGTGGCAAGAGGCCGTGGTAGAGGTCGCGGGAGGACGTCCTGTAGAGGTAGAGGACAAACACCTGGTCCAACTAGTACTAGGGCAGTGACTCCTCCACCGACTGATGAGGTAGTAAGAGAGGGTGAGGAAGGGGAAAATAAGCAAGTGCAAGATGAGGAATTACCACCCCAACCTACCCCAGAGATGATTAACCAGGTTCTTGCTTATCTTAGCGGGTTATCTGATCAGGGCCAGCCGCCTCCAGTGTTTTCTGCACCAGCACCTCAGGTTCCGGGAGTACAACATGCAGCTGTTGTGGCTCTTCGCATGGATGCCTCATTGGAAATAGGCACGTTTCCTTGATTGACTACAGGGCCTATAATGACTAGTGATCAACATGAACTTTTCACTAAATTCTTGAAGTTGAAACCTCCAGTCTTCAAGGGTGCTGAATCTGAGGATGCCTATGATTTTCTGGTTGATTTTCATGAGTTACTACATAAGATGGGCATAGTAGAACAATTTGGCGTTGAGTTTGTGACCTATCAGTTTCAAGGAAATGCCAAAATGTGGTGGCGGTCGTATGTTGAGTGTCAACCAGCACAGGCACCACCTATGACTTGGCTTTCTCCAAATTTTTGCAATCTTAGATTGTAATGCTAAAACTGTGACATTGGCCAAGCCTGGGACAGATCCGCTAGTGTGGGAGGGTAACTATACTTTCACCCCAGATCGTATCATCTCCTTTCTTCGTGCTAAGAAAATGGTTAGTAAGGGTTGTTTAGCTTTCTTGGCATATCTCAGGGATGATACTTCCCAAGTACCTTCAATTGAGTCTGTTTCGATAGTCCGTGAGTTTCTGGGTGTGTTTCCTGCAGACCTTCCTGGTATGCCACCGGATAGGAATATTGATTTTTGTATTGATCTGGAGCCGTGTACTCGCCCCATTTCCATACCTCCTTATAGAATGGCTCCAGCAGAGTTAAGGGAGTTAAAGGATCAACTTCAGGAGTTGTTAGGTAAAGGCTTTATTAGACCAAGTGCATCCCCTTGGGGTGCTCCTGTTTTATTTGTGAAGAAGAAGGATGGAAGTTTTCGGATGTGCATAGACTACAAGCAACTAAATAAGGTAACTTTTAAGAACAAGTATCCTCTTCCTCGCATTGATGATTTGTTCGATCAGTTACAAGGTGCTTGTACCTTCTCAAAAATCGATTTGAGGTCTGGTTATCATCATTTGAAAATACGGGCAGCAGATGTACCAAAGACTGCTTTTTGAACCAGGTATGGGCATTATGAATTCTTAGTAATTTCTTTTGGACTAACGAATGCCCCTGCTGCGTTCATGAGCCTGATGAACGGGATTTTTAAGCCATATATGGATCTCTTTGTCATTGTATTCATCGATGATATACTAATATACTCAAAGAGCAGGAAAGAACACGAGGAGCATTTGAGAATTGTATTGGAATTGTTGAGGGATAAAAGGCTTTATGCCAAATTTTCCAAGTGTGAATTTTGGCTAGATTCAGTGTCCTTCTTGGGGCACGTGGTTTCTAAGGATGGGGTGATGGTGGATCCTCCTAAGATTGAAGCGGTGAAGAGTTGGCTAAGACCTATCAATGTTACAGAGGAAAGGAGCTTTGTTGGTTTAGCTAGCTACTACCGTCGATTTGTCAAGGGATTTTCTTCTGTTGCCTCCAAACTGACAAATTTGGCTAAGCAGAATGTTCCATTTGTATGGTCGGATGATTGTGAAGAAAGCTTCCAGAATCTCAAGACCTTGTTGACTACTGCACCAATTCTTACCTTGCCAGTGGAAGGCAAGAATTTCATTGTTTATTGTGATGCATCTTATTCGGGTTTGGGTGCAGTGCTAATGCAGGAAAAGAATGTAATTGCTTATGCTTCAAGGCAATTAAAAGTGCATGAACGTAACTATCCGACCCATGATTTGGAGTTGGCCGCAGTGGTGTTTGCATTAAAAAAATGAAGACATTATCTATATGGGGTTAAGTGTGAAGTCTATACAGATCATCGTAGTTTACAGTATGTCTTTACTCAGAAGGATTTGAATTTGGGACAGAGGAGATGGATGGAACTACTGAAGGACTATGATGTTACTATATTGTATCACCCAGGAAAAGCTAATGTGGTGGCAGATGCTTTAAGTAGAAAAACAAGGAGCATGGGGAGTCTAGCCCACTTACAAGTTTCTAGACGCCCATTGGCTAGAGAGGTTCAGACTCTGGCTAATGACTTTATGAGGCTGGAAATATTAGAGAAAGGAGGATTTTTGGCCTGTGTGGAGGCAAAATCTTCTTTTCTTGACAAGATTAAGGGAAAACAGTTTGATGATGAGAAGCTGAACCGAATTCGGGATATGGTGTTGCGAGGAGAGGCTAAAAAGGCAATAATGGATGAGGAGGGCATTTTGAGAATTAATGGAAGGGTATGTGTGCCCCGTGTTGATGATTTGATCCACACTATTCTTACAGAGGCTCATAGTTCAGGATATTCTATACATCCTGGTGCAACCAAGATGTATCCTGACCTAAGACAACATTTCTAGTGGAGTAGGATGAAGCGTGACATTGCTGATTTTGTTGCCCAATGCCCGAATTGTCAACAAGTAAAGTATGAACACCAGAGGCCCCGAGGAACACTTCAGAGAATGCCCATTCCTGAATGTAAGTGGGAAAGAATCGCAATGGATTTTGTGGTTGGTCTTCCAAAGACATTGGGTAAGTTTGATTCTATTTGGGTAATTGTGGACAGATTAACTAAGTCTGCTCACTTCATTCCGGTCAAGGTTACTTACAATGCAGAGAAGTTAGTCAAACTCTATATCTCAGAAATCGTTCGATTGCATGGAGTTCCACTTTCCATCATATCAGATAGAGGTACGCAATTTACTTCTAAGTTTTGGAGAACATTGCATGCTGAATTAGGTACTAGGTTGGATCTTAGTACTGCATTTCACCCTCAGAAAGATGGACAGTCTGAGCGAACGATTCAGGTGTTGGAGGATATGCTTCGTGCATGTGTGATAGAATTTGGTGGTCATTGGGATAACTTCTTACCCTTAGCAGAGTTTTGTTACAATAAGAGCTATCACTCAAGTATTGATATGGCCCCATTTGAGGCGCTATATGGGAGGAGATGTAGGTCTCCCATTGGTTGGTTTGATGCATTTGAGGTGAGGCCCTGGGGTACTGATCTCCTGAGGGAATCATTAGAGAAAGTGAAATTCATTCAAGAAAATCTTTTAGCGGCGCAAAGTAGGCAGAAGGAATATGCAGATCGAAAGGTTAGAGACTTGGAGTTCATGGAGGGTGAACAAGTCTTGCTGAAGGTTTCACCCATGAAAGGGGTGGTGCGGTTTGGTAAGCGAGGTAAGATTAGTCCGAGGTATATTGGTCCATTTGAAGTGCTGAAGCGTGTGGGGGAGGTGGCTTATGAATTGGCATTACCTCCAAGACTCTCAGGAGTGCACCCGGTATTTCATGTGTCTATGCTGAAAAGATACCATGGGAATGGAAACTACATTATTCGTTGGGATTCAGTTCTTCTTGATGAGAATTTGTCTTATGAGGAGGAGCCTGTTGCTATTCTAGATAGAGAAATCCGCAAGTTGAGATCAAAGGAAATTGCATCTATCAAAGTTCAATGGAAGAATCGGCCAGTTGAAGAGTCCACTTGGGAGAAGGAGGCTGATATGCAAGAAAGATACCCACACCTTTTTACAGATTCAGGTACTCCTTCTCGCCCTTGTTTTCCTTCCTGTGATCATTCGAGGACGAACGATGGGTAAATTAGTATCTATTGTAACGACCTGTTTAGTCGATTCGAGCAGTAGAGTTTATTTCTGATAATAACTGACTGGGTCGACGGATCCCACGACGGACCGTCGAGGGGTTTCATTCCAAGACACTTCAATTCTGAAAATTGGATACTGAGATCGACTCTCTGAACTTCGCGACGGAACTGCAGGACGGACCGTCGTAGACACGACGGACCGTCACAAACCTTTCCACAGAAATTAACTCTCTGAACTTTGTGAAGGACCTGCAGGACGGACCGTCACAGTCATGACGGATCGTCACAGTCATGACGGACCGTCACAGGGTGCGTAATTCCACCTGGGTCGGATTTCGGCTAAAGTTTTATAAAGGAGTGTTTTGGACTGTTCATGATTTTAATTATAAAGTTAGTGGATTAATGTTAATAATTTAATTACTTGGGGGTTAAAGGAGATAACCTTGAAATAAATAATGGGTTACTTTTATCATCTTTTATACTTAATTATATGATAATTAGGGTAAAAGAAGAAGAGTTTGAATAAGGAAATAGAAAGAACAGAGAGAGGGGAACGAACGAGCGAGAGAGGGAGAAGCGAAGAGGAAAGCAAAGGCATTGAGAAGTAGCTTACGTGATCACGATTCTTCGATGGAGGTAGGTTATGGTTTATGCTATTCATAGTAAACTCTAAATAGCGATTGATATGTATTGGGTGGTATTGTAAAGTCTTCTATATGCTTAATTGTGTTGTGGCATGTTGTGATTATGTAAATGGTGATGGATTATAATGATGATGATACAGTGGAAATCTTAAACCTTAAAATCTCTCTATTAATGATGATGCCTTGACATAAAGGAAGGCTTGATGAACTAAAGTAATGAGATTAGGGGATCGGGTGTCACGAACTGACACGTAGAATCAGGGGATCGGGTGTCACGAACCGACACGTAGAAATTAGGGGATCGGGTGTCACGAACCGACACATAGAATTAGGGGATCGGGTGTCACGAACCGACACGTAGTATTAGGGGATCAGAGTGTCACGTTCCGACACGTAGTAGTAGGGGATCGGAGTGTCACGTTCCGACACCAGGATAATAAAGAGAATGAATATTGAAGGGATCGGAGTGTCACGTTCCGACACCAGGATAGTAGGGGATCGAAGTGTCACGTTCCGACACCAGGATAATAAAGAGAATGAATATTGTGGGGATCGAAGTGTCACGTTCCAACACCAGGGTAGTAGGGGATCGGGTGTCACATTCCGACACCAGGATAATAAAGAGAATGAATATTGTGGGGATCGAAGTGTCACGTTCCAACACCAGGGTAGTAGGGGATCGGGGTGTCACATTCCGACACCAGGATAATAAAGAGAATGAATATTGAGGGGATCGGAGTGTCACGTTCCGACACCAGGATAATAAAGAGAATGAATCTTGAGGGGATCGGAGTGTCACGTTCCGACACCAGGATAATAAAGAGAATGAATCTTGAATTATGTTAATATACTCAAATTTAAAGAACCATTTCCCAAATGAGTATGGTGTGGAGGCTTGAGTCCTCATAGATGTGCTGGGTGTTGTGGCCAATGGTTATGGTACTTGTTGTTGTCACCTGTTGAGTATGTAGTTGATTTTATATTATTATTTGATATATATTGCTTTCTATTTTGAGTTGGCCGATGATACCTACTCAGTACGTGTTCCTTGTACTGACCCCTACTTGTATTCTTTTTCTTTGTTTTTTATGGAATGCAGCAAACGTGCCATCAACCTCGACTCGTCCACAACTCTAGCCAGTCTTCAACATATCAGATTTCAGGGTGAGCTATTGTTCCTAGCTTAGACTGGATTCTCTCCTTCACGTCTTGATGTCTTGAAGTTCGGACATGGACTATTCCTTCTACTTAATTTAGTTTCTTAAATACTCTTAGATTTAGTAACTTGAGGATAGATGTTCTTGTGGTGATGACTTCCAGATTTTGGGAAAAATAAGTATTAAATTTTAGAAGTTATTTATTGGTTATATTAAAGAGTTTTAAGTCTTCCGCATTATATTTTGTTCGTTATGGTTAGAATATTGGTAAATGATTGGGGTTTAGATTGGTTGGTTCGCTCACATAGGAGGATAAATGTGGGTGCCACTCGCGGGTTGTTTTGGGTCGTGACAATTTTGTATAATAAAACTTATATTTTTTTTATTAGTTTATATTCATTCTTATAGGTATACCAAATGATCATATTTGTATTCATGTATTTCATCACAACATATTTATTTTTTAAGAATCTTGTATACTTTTTCTCAAGTCGTATTCATTATTCCAATATGTATAATTATTTATATTTATATTCGTTCTAATTTTTAATTAAAGCTATCAAGATTTCAACCTTCTCCATAATTACTCATATTTTATCTCCAATCACATATTGTTATTTGTAACATATGATATATACTACTCCACTAATAAATAGTGCTAGTTCTATTTTATTTTTGAAATTATCTTATCTGTATTCCGAATCAGCTAGGAATAATTGTGAATGGATAATCAAGATAGTTAAATCCATTTTTATATACTACTCCTGTTATCGCTTTATTTTGTATTTAAGAAATCTAGAGTAATTTTCTTAGATAGTCACCCATTTTTTAAAAATTACTTAGAAATATCAGTTATGTTTGTTTTAGGACTAAAATATCACCTAAGTTTATTTGTCTTCCTCAAATCATACTTGACACAAAAATCACTATCTCTCTCCTCTTATGATGCCATGTCACATTATTTATTTATGTATTATTAAAAAATATGCTTTAAACCTATTTAAATGTTGAGTTGCAATATGTTTATTTTTTAAAAAAAATATTATTTTTCTATTTATGTTTATTGAAATATTTTTTTTTTAGATATATAAAGACAAATTTTAAAATGAATGAAAAAAAAAGTACCCACTAACTATAAATGGACCATTTTACTATTTTTTTTTAAAAATAAGTTTTCTAATTTTTTAATGATGATTATTTGTAACGACCTGTTTAGTCGTTTTGAGCAGCAGATTTTATTTCTGGAAAACTGGCTGAAACGACGGACCCCACGACGGACCGTGATGGACACGACGGACCGTCGCAGGGTCTCGTTCCAAAACACTTAGAAATTCTGAAATTGGGTACTGAAATCGACTCTCTGAACTTCGTAACGGAATGGCAGGACGGACCGTCACAGGCGTGACGGACCGTCACAGACTCTTATGTGGAAATTGAGTCTCTGAATATTGCGACGACCTGCAGGACGGACCGTCGCAGGCACGACGGGCGGTCACAGGTTGCGTAATCCCAGTCTGGGTCGGATTTCTTTACACGTTTTAAGGGACGTTTTTGACTATTCCTGCCTTAATTATAAAGTTAGTGGGTTAATGTTAATAAGTCTAATTACTTGGGGGTTAAAAGAGGTAACCTTAAGTTAATTAGTGGGTTATTATTGTCATCTTTTATACTTAATTATATGCTAATTAGGGTAAAAGAAAGAGGGTTTGAATAAGAAAAACTAGAAAGAACAAAGAGAGAGAGAGGGAGAATCGAACGAGAAGGGAAAAGAAGAGGAGACACACAAAGCTTTGGGAAATTGCTTGCTTGAATCACTAGTCTTCGGTGGAGGTAGGTAATGGTTTCCTTTACGATATTCGTAGTAAACTCTTAATAGCGAATGATATGTATTGATAGTATTGTAAACCCTGCTATGTGCTTAACTGTATGCTTGCATGAATGTGATTATATAATTGTGATTATATAAGCATGATGAAGTTATTGAATCCCAAATCTTGCAAAACCCTAATCTCTTTGTTAATGATAATGCCTTGGTATGAGAGAAGGCTTGATGAACTAAAAAGTAATGAGATTGATAATGCCTTGGTATGAGAGAAGGCTTGATGAATTGATAGAATGAGATTAGTGGATCAGAGTGTCACGTTCCGACACATAGAATTAAGGGATCGGGTGTCACGAACCGACACGTAGTATTAGGGGGACCGGGTGTCACGAACCGACACGTAGATTTAGGAGATCGGGTGTCACGAACTGACACGTAGATTTAGGGGATTGGGTGTCACGAACCGACACGTAGATTTAGGGGATCGGAGTGTCACGTTCCGACACATAGTAGTAGGGGATCGGAGTGTCACGTACCGACACAAGAGGAATAAAGAATATGAGGGAGCGGAGTGTCACGTACCGACACAAGAGAAATAAAGATAATGAATCTTGAAAGATGCTAATATACTCAATCTAATGAACATAATTCCCAAATGAGTATGGTATTGAGGCTTGAGTCCTCATGTGTGAACTTGACGGTAATTGTTAATGATATAGTACTTGTTGTTGCTACATGTTGAGTATTGTAGTTGGTTTTATAATATTACTTGATATATATTGCCTTCTATTTTGAGTTGGCCGATGATATCTACTCAGTACCCGTGTTTTGTACTGACCCCTACTTTTATGTTTTCTTCTTTGTTATTTGTGGAGTGCAGCAAACGTACCGTCATCTTCAACTCAACCGCAATTCTAGCCAGTCTTCGTCACACCGGATCTTCAGGGTGAGCTAATGCTTTTAGCTTGGACTGGATCTTCTTCTTCATGTCTTGAAGTTCCGGCATGGACTAGCTTTTACTTGTTTTAGCTTTTAGAATACTCTTAGTTTAGTCATCTGATTATAGATGTTCTTGTGATGATGACTTCCAGATTTTGGGGAATAATAGTTGTTGAATAATAATAGTTATTGAATTGATTTTATTAATGAGTTAAGTCTTCCGCATTACTTTCTGTTGATATTATATTGAAATGATAAGGGTTAGATTGGTTGGTTCGCTCACATAGGACGGTAAAATGTGGGTGCTAGTCGCGGCTCGGTTGTGGGTCGTGACAAACTTGGTATCAGAGCATTAGGTTTGTTGGTCTCATCACACAAGAACGAGTCTAGTAGAGTCTTAAGGAACGGTAGGGGGACGCCTTTACTTTTCTTTTAGAGGCTATAAGACTTTAGGAAAATTCCATTCTTTCTTTCTTTCTTTCGTGCTACTACTTGAATCCAATTGGTATCTAGGTGATACAAATTGGTATCTGACCATCTTCACTCTATTTCGCAGATAGTTAGAACTAGAGCAACGACTGCACCAACACCAACACCGGCAAGACAAGAAACGTCTGAGCCAGCCACTGGGACTATGGCTCGAGGAAGAGCAGTGGCAAGAGGCCGTGGTAGAGGTCGTGGGAGGACGTCCTCTAGAGGAAGAGGACAAGTGCCTAGCCCATCTGATTCTAGGGCGGTGACTCCTCCACCGACTGAGGAAGTAGTGAGAGAGGGTGAGGAAGGGGAGAATGAACAAGTGCAAAATAAGGAATTGCCACCCCAACCTACCCCAGAGATGATCAATCAGGTTCTTGCTTATCTTAGCGGGTTATTTGATCAGGGTCAGGCACCTCCAGTGTTTTCTGCACCAACACCTCCGGTTTCAGAGGTACAACATGCAGCCACTATGGCTCCCCGTATGGATGCCTCATTGGAAATAGGCACGTTTCCACGTCTGACTACTGGGCCTATAATGACAAATGATCAGCATGAACTTTTTAGTAAGTTCTTGAAATTGAAACCTCCAGTCTTCAAGGGTGCTGAATCTGAGGATGCTTACGATTTTCTGGTTGATTGTCATGAGCTACTACACAAGATGGGTATAGTAGAACGGTTTGGTGTGGAGTTCGTGAGTATCAGTTTCAACGGAACGCCAAAATGTGGTGGCGGTCACATGTTGTGTCAACCAACAGAGGCACCACCTATGACTTGGGCCTCATTCTCTAGCTTGTTTATGGAGAAGTACATCCCACGGACTTTGAGGGATAGGAAAAGAGATGAATTCTTAAGTCTAGAGCAAGGTAGGATGTCGGTTACCGCATATGAGGCCAAGTTTCGTGCACTATCCAGATACGCCACCCAACTTTGTTTCAGTCCACAAGAGCGGATTCATCACTTTGTGAAGGGGTTGAGGTCAGAGTTGCGGATTTCAGCCTTACAGGTAGCGGCTACGGCAAAATCCTTCCAAGAAGTGGTAGATTTCGTGGTAGAGGTGGAAGGAGTGAAGCCAGATGAATTCACCATGGCATCGACATCAAAAAGGTTTCGAAAGGGAGGTGAGTTTAATGGTTCCTATTCTAGAGGATAGGGTTCCGGAGGTTACTCAGTCCGACCGATTCAGTCTTCACTACAGACTGTAGTTGGGGGTACACCTCAGACCGGTCAACACTTCTCTGAGAGACCTATGCTTGACTCTAGAGAGTGTTATGGATGTGGGGAGACTGGACATATTAGGAGGAATTGTCCAAAACAGAGTTATAGACCCCAAATAGCTAGAGGTAGAGGTGGTCATGGCAGAGGCCGTTATTCTGGAGGACGTGGTGGTCGAGGTAATGGTGGTCACCAAAACGGCCGGGGTGATGGGCAAACTGGAGCCACTACATCACAACATGGTAGGGGAAACAGACAGACAAACGATAGGACCCATTGTTACGCTTTCCCTGGGCGGTCTGAAGCGGAGGCATCAGATGCTGTCATCACAGGTAATCTTTTGGTTTGTGATTGCATGGCTTCTGTATTGTTTGATCCCGGATCCACATTTTCTTAGTATCTTCCTCATTTGCTAATGGTCTTAATTTACATTGCGAATTACTTGACATGCCTATTCGTGTTTCTACTCCGGTGGGTGAGTCTGTGATAGTTGAAAAAGTGACAGGTCTTGTTTGGTGACTTTTGTGGGGAGTAACACTTATGTAGATTTGGTTATCTTAGAAATGGTTGACTTTGATGTAATTCTGGGTATGACTTGGCTTTCTCCGAATTTTGCGATCTTGGATTGTAATGCTAAGACTGTGACGTTAGCCAAACCTGGGACAGATCCGTTAGTGTGGGAGGGTGACTACACTTCCAATCCGGTGCGTATCATCTCCTTTCTTCGTGCTAAGAAAATGGTTAGTAAAGGGTGTTTATCTTTCTTGGCACATCTCAAGGATGACACTACCCAAGTACCTTCGATTGAGTCGGTTTCGGTAGTCCGTGAGTTTTTGGATGTGTTCCATGCAGATCTTCCTGGTATGCCACCGGATAGGGATATTGACTTCTGTATTGATCTTGAACCGGGTACTCGCCCCATTTCTATACCCCCTTATAGAATGGCTCCCGCGGGAGTTAAGAGAGTTAAAGGCACAACTTCAAGAGTTGTTGAGCAAGGGCTTCATTAGACCAAGTGCATCTCCTTGGGGTGCTCCGGTTTTTTTGTGAAGAAAAAGGATGGGAGTTTCGGATGTGCATAGACTATAGACAACTGAACAAGGTAACTATTAAGAACAAGTATCCTCTTCCCCGCATTGATGACTTGTTCGATCAGTTACAAGGTGCTTGTGTCTTCTCTAAAATTGACTTGAGATCCGGTTATCATCAATTGAAAATACGGGCAACAGATGTGCCAAAGACTGCTTTTCGAACCAGGTATGGGCACTACGAATTTGTGGTAATGTCTTTTGGTCTTACGAATGCCCCTGCTGCTTTCATGAGCTTGATGAACGGGATATTCAAGCCATATCTGGATCTCTTTGTGATCGTATTTATTGATGATATACTGATATACTCAAAGAGTAAGAAGGAACATGAGGAGCATTTGAGAATGGTATTGGAGTTGTTGAGGAAGAAAAAGCTTTATGCCAAATTCTCCAAGTGTGAGTTTTGGCTAGATTCAGTGTCCTTCTTGGGATACGTGGTTTCAAAGGATGGAGTGATGGTGGATCCATCTAAGATTGAGACGGTGAAAAATTGGGTAAGACCTACTAATGTGTCAGAAATAAGGAGTTTTGTTGGGTTAGCTAGCTACTACCGCCGATTCGTCAATGGATTCTCTTCTATTGCTTCCCAATTAACAAACTTGACTAAGCAGAACGTTCCATTTGTATGGTTGGATGAGTGTGAGGAAAGCTTTCAGAAACTCAAGACCCTGTTGACCACTGCACCAACTCTTACCTTGCCAGTAGAGGGTAAGAACTTCATCGTTTATTGTGATGCATCCTATTCTGGGTTGGGTGCAGTACTAATGCAAGAGAAGAATGTGATTGCTTATGCTTCGAGGCAATTAAAGGTGCATGAACGTAACTATCCGACCCATGATTTGGAGTTGGCCGCGGTAGTATTTGCACTAAAGCAATGGAGACACTATTTGTATGGGGTTAAGTGTGAAGTCTATACGGATCATCGTAGCCTACAGTATGTCTTTACTCAAAAAAATTTGATTTTGAGACAGAGGAGATGTATGGAACTACTGAAGGACTACGACATCACTATCTTGTATCATCCGGGAAAGGCGAATGTTGTGGCGGATGCTTTAAGTAGAAAGGCCGGAAGCATGGGAAGTCTAACTCATTTGCAAGTTTCTAGACGCCCATTGGCTAGAGAGGTTCAGATTCTAGCTAATGACCTTATGAGGTTAGAAATAAATGAGAAGGGAGGATTGTTAGCTTGTGTGGAGGCAAGATCTTCCTTCCTTGACAAGATTAAGGGAAAGAAGGTTAACGATGAGAAATTGATCCGGATCCGAGATAAAGTGTTGCGAGGAGAGGCTAAAGAAGCAATAATTGATGAGGAAGGTGTTTGAGGATTAAGGGAAGGGTATGTGTGCCTCGTGTTGATGACTTGATCCACACTATTCTTACAGAGGCTCATAGTTCCGGATATCTATACATCGTGGTGCAACCAAGATGTACCGTGACCTAAAACAACACTTTTGGTGGAGTAGAATGAAGCGCGACATTGTTGATTTTGTTGCCAAATGTCCAAATTGTCAACAAGTAAAGTATGAACACCAGAGGCCCGGAGGAACACTTCAGAGAATGACCATTCCTGAATTGAAGTGGGAGAGAATTGCAATGGACTTCGTGGTTGGTCTCCCAAAGACATTGGGTAAGTTTGATTCCATTTGGGTAATTGTGGACAGATTGACTAAGTCTGCCCATTTCATTCCGGTCAAGGTGACTTACAATGCAGAGAAGTTAGCCAAACTTTACATCTCAGAGATTTTTCGATTGCATGGGGTTCCACTCTCCATTATATCAGATAGAGGTACGCAGTTTACTTCTATGTTTTGGAGAACATTGCATGCTGAATTAGGTACTAGGTTGGACCTTAGTACTGCATTTCACCCGCAGACTAATGGTCAGTCTGAGCGAACGATTCAAGTGTTGGAGGATATGCTTCATGCATGTGTGATAGAATTCGGTGGTCATTGGGATAACTTCTTACCCTTAGCGGAGTTTTCATACAATAATAGCTATCACTCCAACATTGACATGGCTCCATTTGAAGCCTTGTATGGGAGGAGATGTAGGTCTCCCATTGGTTGGTTTGATGCATTTGAAGTTAGACCTTGGGGTACTGACCTTTTGAGGGATTCATTAGAGAAAGTGAAATCTATTCAAGAGAAGCTTCTAGCGGCGCAAAGTAGGCAAAAAGAATATGCAGATCGAAAGGTTAGAGACTTGGAGTTCATGGAGGGTGAACAAGTCTTGTTGAAGGTTTCTCCCATGAAAGGGGTGATGCGGTTTGGTAAAAGAGGTAAGCTTAGTCCAAGGTATATTGGACCCTTTGAAGTACTGAAGCAAGTAGGGGAGGTGGCTTACGAATTAGCCTTGCCTCCAGGGCTGTCCGGAGTGCATCCGGTATTTCATGTGTCTATGTTGAAAAGATACCATGGGGATGGAAACTGCATTATCCGTTGGGATTTGGTTCTGCTTGATGAGAATTTGACTTATGAGGAGGAGCCTGTTGCTATTCTAGATAGAGAAGTTCGCAAGTTGAGGTCGAGGGAGATCGCATCCATTAAAGTTCAATGGAAGAATCGACCAGTTGAAGAGGCCACTTGGGAGAAGGAGGCTGATATGCAAGAAAGATACCCACATTTGTTCACAGATTAAGGTACTACTTCTCGCCCTTGTTTTTCTTCTTGTGATCGTTCGAGAACGAACGATGGGTAAATTGGTATCTATTGTAACGACCTGTTTAGTCGTTTTGAGCAGCAGATTTTATTTCTGGAAAACTGGCTGAAACGACGGACCCCACGATGGACCATGATGGACACGACGGACCGTCGCAGGGTCTCGTTCCAAAACACTTAGAAATTCTGAAATTGGGTACTGAAATCGACTCTCTGAACTTCGTAACGGAATGGCAGGACGGACCATCACAGGCGTGACGGACCGTCACAGACTCTTATGTGGAAATTGAGTCTCTGAACATTGCGACGACCTGCAGGACGGACCGTCGCAGGCACGACGGGCGGTCACAGGTTGCGTAATCCCAGTCTGGGTCGGATTTCTTTACACGTTTTAAGGGACGTTTTTGACTATTCCTGCCTTAATTATAAAGTTAGTGGGTTAATGTTAATAAGTCTAATTACTTGGGGGGTTAAAAGAGGTAACCTTAAGTTAATTAGTGGGTTATTATTGTCATCTTTTATACTTAATTATATGCTAATTAGGGTAAAAGAAAGAGGGTTTGAATAAGAAAAACTAGAAAGAACAAAGAGAGAGAGAGGGAG
The DNA here is from genome assembly GCA_027705065.1 of Solanum peruvianum. Classification (NCBI taxonomy): domain Eukaryota; kingdom Viridiplantae; phylum Streptophyta; class Magnoliopsida; order Solanales; family Solanaceae; genus Solanum; species Solanum peruvianum. The sequence goes on along the minus strand of JAKWJD010001756.1, from coordinate 22,592,714 downwards.
AATCGAACGAGAAGGGAAAAGAAGAGGAGACACACAAAGCTTTGGGAAATTGCTTGCTTGAATCACTAGTCTTCGGTGGAGGTAGGTTATGGTTTCCTTTACGATATTTGTAGTAAACTCTTAATAGCGAATGATATGTATTGATAGTATTGTAAACCCTGCTATGTGCTTAACTGTATGCTTGCATGAATGTGATTATATAAGCATGATGAAGTTATTGAATCCCAAATCTTGCAAAACCCTAATCTCTTTGTTAATGATAATGCCTTGGTATGAGAGAAGGCTTGATGAACTAAAAAGTAATGAGATTGATAATGCCTTGGTATGAGAGAAGGCTTGATGAATTGATAGAATGAGATTAGTGGATCGGAGTGTCACATTCCGACACATAGAATTAAGGGATCGGGTTTCACGAACCGACACATAGTATTAGGGGGACCGGGTGTCACGAACCGACACGTAGATTTAGGGAGGATCGGGTGTCACGAATGACACGTAGTAGATAGAGGGGATCGGGTGTCACGAACCGACACGTAGATTTAGGGGATCGGAGTGTCACGTTCCGACACATAGTAGTAGGGGATCGGAGTGTCACGTACCGACACAAGAGGAATAAAGAATATGAGGGAGCGGAGTGTCACGTACCGACACAAGAGAAATAAAGATAATGAATCTTGAAAGATGCTAATATACTCAATCTAATGAACATAATTCCCAAATGAGTATGGTATTGAGGCTTGAGTCCTCATGTGTGAACTTGACGGTAATTGTTAATGATATAGTACTTGTTGTTGCTACATGTTGAGTATTGTAGTTGGTTTTATAATATTACTTGATATATATTGCCTTCTATTTTGAATTGGCCGATGATATCTACTCAGTACCCGTGTTTTGTACTGACCTCTACTTTTATGTTTTCTTCTTTGTTATTTGTGGAGTGCAGCAAACGTACCGTCATCTTCAACTCAACCGCAATTCTAGCCAGTCTTCGTCACACCGGATCTTCAGGGTGAGCTAATGCTTTTAGCTTGGACTGGATCTTCTTCTTCATGTCTTGATGCCTTGAAGTTCCGGCATGGACTAGCTTTTACTTGTTTTAGCTTTAGAATACTCTTAGTTTAGTCATTTGATTATAGATGTTCTTGTGATGATGACTTTCAGATTTTGGGAATGATAGTTGTTGAATAATAATAGTTATTGAATGATTTTATTAATGAGTTAAGTCTTCCGCATTATTTCTGTGATATTATATTGAAATGATAAGGGTTAGATTGGTTGGTTCGCTCACATAGGAGGGTAAAATGTGGGTGCCAGTCGCGGCTCGATTTTGGGTCGTGACCTTATTATTTTTTACTATAAGTTTTTCAATTAATATTTTAAATAATTATTATAATTTTTTTGTGGTGCACTTTTTCTTCTCCTATTTAGATAGATATTTCTATATTCCATTTTGTTGGTGCATTCCCTAAAATCACTGAAAGTGTGGTAAGTATAAATAGTCATTAAAATTTTTTAATAAAATAATTCTATTTTCAGTTTTCATTTTTTAATCTTAAAAATTGAAATTTGAAGCATTTGGCACCCACATTTACCCTCCTATGTGAGCGAACCAACCCATCTAAACCTTAACATTTCAAGATATATTACAGAAAATAATGCGGAAGACTTAAACTCATTAATAAAACAATTCAAAACTATTATTATTATCCCCAAATCTGGAAGTCATCATCACAAGAACATCTATCTCAAATTGCTAAACTAAAACTGTCTAAGAAGCTAAAACAACTACTAGCTAGTCCATGCCGGAAGTTCAAGGCATCAAGACTTGAAGAAGAAGACCCAGTCCAAGCTAGACGCATTAGCTCACCCTGAATTTCCGATGAAGTGAAGACTGGCTAGATCTACTGTTGAGTTGAAGTTGACGGAACGTTTGCTGTATTACACAAATAACAAAGAAGAAAACATAAAAGTAGGGGGTCAGTACAACCACAAGTACTGAGTAGATATCATCGGCCAACTCAAAATAGGGAACAGTATATATCAATAATAATGTAAATCAACTACAATACTCAACATGTAGCAATAACAATATTAATTCATCGATAAATACAACCGAGTTCACACATGAGGACTCAAGCCTCAATACCATACTCATTTGGGAATTACGTTCATTTAGATTGAGTATGTTCATTATCTTTCAAGATTCATTATCTTTCTTCCTTTTGTGTCGGTACGTGACACTCCGCTCCTCTATTTCTATCCTGGTGCCGGAACGTGGCACTCCGATCCTCATTACTATCATCTGGTACCGGAACGTGGCACCCGATCCATAATTCTATCCTGGTGTCGGAACGTGACACTCCGATCCTCATTCTATCCTGGTACCGGAACGTGGCACCCGATCCATAATTCTATCCTGGTGTCGGAACGTGACACTCCGATCCTCATTCTATCCTGGTACCGGAACGTGGCACCCGATCCATAATTCTATCCTGGTGTCGGAACGTGACACTCCGATCCTCATATTCATTCTATCCTGGTACCGGAACGTGGCACCGATCCATAATTCTATCCTGGTGCCGGAACGTGACACTCCGATCCTCATATTCATTCTACCTGGTACCGGAACGTGGCACCCGATCCCCTAATTCATCAAGCCTTCTTTTATACTAAGGCATCATCAATCTCATTATATAATATATCAAGCCTTCTTTTATACTAAGGCATCATCAATAACAAGTGAATTAGGGTTCTTTCAAGATTTGGGATTCAATAGCTTCATCATGCTTGTTAATTCATCACAATTCATATTCATATTCATGCAAGCTTACAATTAAGCACATAGTAGGGTTTACAATACTATCAACACATAACATTCACTATCAAGAGTTTACTACAAGTAGCATGAAAACCATAACCTACCTCCACCGAAGAATTGATCAATCAAGCTAATCCTCAAGCTTTGTTATTCCTCTTCGTTTCTCCTCTCTCGTTCGACTCTCTCTCCTTTTTCTCTTTTGTTTGTTTTATTCAAACCCTCTTTCCTTTACCCTAATTATCATATAATTAAGACTAAAAGAGGACAAAAAAAACCCACTAATTAACTTAAGGTTACCTCTTTTAACCCCCAAGTAATTAGACTTATTAATATTAACCCTCAATCTTTATAATTAAGGGAAGAATAGTCCAAAACGACCCTTAAAACGTGTAGAGGAATCCTATTCTGCCTGGGATTTGCACAACCTGTGACGGGCCGTCGTACTTGCGACGGTCCGTCACACAGGTCGTCGCAGCCCCTCGAACTCAAGTGGCCTGTGACGGCCGTCACACCTGTGACGGTCCGTCCTGCACCTCCGTCCTGACAGTCAGAAACTCGTTTTTCGGTACCCAATTTCAGAATTCCTAAGTATATTGAAACGGTGCCTCACGACGGTTCGTCGTAGATGTGACGGCACGTCCTGCAGGTCCGTCACAGATTACAGAGAGTCGATTTTAATATCCAAATTGAAGAATTCTAAGTGTCATGGAACGGAACCTCCTCGACGGGCCGTCGTGACCACGACGGTCCGTCGTCCCAGCCAGTTTTTCCAGAAATAAAATCTGTTGCTCAAAACGACTAAACAGGTCGTTACAATAGATACCAATTTACCCATCGTTCGTTCCCGAACGATCAAAAGAAGAAAAACAATGGAGAAAAGGAGTACCTGAATCTGTAAACAGATGTGGGTATTTTTCTTGCATATCTGCCTCCTTCTCCCAAGTAGCTTCTTCAACCGGTCGATTCTTCCATTGAACCTTGATGGATGCAATTTCTCTCGACCTCAACTTGCGAACCTCTCTATCTAAAATAGCAACTGGTTCCTCCTCATAAGTCAAATTCTCATCAAGCAAAACTGAATCCCAACGGATGATGTAGTTTCCATCTCCGTGGTATCTTTCAACATGGATACGTGTGAAATACCGAATGCACTCCGGACAGCCCTGGGGGCAAGGCTAATTCATAAGCCACCTCCCCTACTGGCTTTAGTACTTCAAATGGTCCAATATACCTGGACTTAACTTACCTCTTTACCAAACCACATCACCCCTTTCATGGGTGAAACCTTCAACAAGACTTGTTCACCCTCCATGAACTCCAAGTCTCTAACCTTTCGGTCTGCATACTCCTTTTGTCTACTTTGCGCCGCTAGAAGCTTTTCTTGAATGCGCTTAACCTTATCTAACGAATCCCTTAAGAGGTCAGTACCCCAAGGTCTAACCTCAAACGCATCGAACCAACCAATGGGAGATCTACACCTCCTCCCATACAATGCTTCAAATGGAGCCATATCAATACTAGAGTGATAGCTATTATTGTATGAAAACTCTGCCAAAGGTAAGAAGCTATCCCAATGGCCACCAAACTCTATCAAGCATGCACGAAGCATATCCTTCAACACTTGAATCGTTCGCTCAGACTGACCATCGGTCTGAGGGTGAAATGCCGTGCTAAGGTCCAACCTAGTACCCAATTCAGCATGCAATGTTTTCCAAAACTTAGAAGTAAACTGCGTACCTCTATCTGATATGATGGATAGTGGAACCCCATGCAATCGAACGATTTCTAAGATATAGATCTTGGCTAACTTCTCTGCATTGTAAGTCACCTTGACCAGAATGAAATAAGCAGACTTAGTTAACCTATCAACAATCACCCAAATGGAGTCATACTTACCCATTGTCTTTAGAAGACCAACCACAAAGTCCATTGCGATTCTCTCCCACTTCCATTCAGGAATGGGCATTCTCTGAAGTGTTCCTCCGGGCCTCTGGTGTTCATACTTTACTTGTTGACAGTTTGGACATTTGGCAACAAACTCAACAATATCTTGCTTCATTCTACCCCACCAGAAGTGTTGCTTTAGGTCACGATACATCTTGGTTGCACCAGGATGTATAGAATATCCGGAACTATGAGCCTCTGTCAGAATAGTGTTGATCAAATCACCGATGCGGGGTACACATACCCTTCCCTTAATCCTCAAAACACCTTCCTCATCAATTGTTGCTTCTTTAGCATCCCCTTGCAACACTTTATCTCGAATCCGGATCAATTTCTCATCATCAAACTGTTTTCCTTGATCTTGTCAAGAAAAGAAGATCTTGACTCCACACTAGCCACAATCCTCCCTTCTCATTTATTTCTAACCTCATAAGGTCATTAGCCAGAATCTGCACCTCTCTAGCCAATGGGCGTCTAGAAGCTTGCAAATGAGCTAGACTTCCCATGCTTCCCGCCTTTCTACTCAAGGCATCTGCCACAACGTCGCCTTCCCCGGATGATACAAGATAGTGATATCGTAGTCCTTCAGTAGTTCCATCCATCTCCTTTGTCTTAAGTTCAAATCTTCTGAGTAAAGACATACTGTAAACTACGATGATCCGTGTAGATTTCACATTAACCCCATATAAATAATGCCTCCATTGCTTCAATGCAAATACTACCGCGGCCAATTCTAAGTCATGAGTTGGATAGTTACGTTCATGCACTTTTAACTGTCTTGAAGCATAAGCAATCACGTTCTTCTCTTGCATTAGCACTGCACCCAAACCAGTATAGGATGCATCACAATAGACGATGAAGTTCTTACCTTCCACCGGCAAGGTAAGGATAGGTACGGTAGTCAACAAAGTCTTGAGTTTCTGAAAACTTCCCTCACACTCATCTGACTATACAAATGGAACATTTTTCTTAGTCAAGTTCGTCAATTGGGAAGCAATAGAAGAGAATCCCTTGACGAATCGGCGGTAGTAGCTAGCTAACCCAACAAAACTCCTTATTTCTGACACATTAGTAGGTCTTACCCAATTTTTCACCGTCTCAATCTTAGATGGATCCACCATCACTCCATCCTTAGAAACCACGTGCCCCAGAAGGACACTGAATCTAGCCAAAATCACACTTAGAGAACTTGGCATAAATCTTTTTCTCCCTCAACATTTCCAACACAATCCTCAAATGCTCCTCATGTTCTTCCTACTTTTAGAATATACCAGTATATCATCTATAAATACGATCACAAAGAGGTCCAAATATGGCTTAAAAATCCCATTCATCAAGCTCATGAAAGCAGCGGGGGAATTTGTAAGACCAAAAGACATCACTACAAATTCATAATGCCCATACCTAGTCCGAAAAGCAGTCTTTGGCACATCCGTTGCGCGTATTTTCAATTGGTGATAACTGGATCTCAAGTTGATCTTCGAGAAGACACAAGCACCTTGTAGTTGATCGAATAAGTCATCAATGCAAGGAAGAGGATACTTGTTCTTAATACTTACCTTGTTCAACTGCCGGTAGTCTATGCACATCCAAAAACTCCCATCCTTCTTCTTCACAAACAAAACCGGAGCACCCCAAGGAGATGCACTTGGTCTAATGAAGCCTTTGCTCAACAACTCTTGAAGTTGAGCCTTTAACTCTCTCAATTCTGCGGGAGCCATTCTATACGGGGGTATAGAAATGGGGCGAGTACCCGGTTCAAGATCGATACAGAAGTCAATATCCCTATCTGGTGGCATACCAGGAAGATCTGCAGGGAACACATCCAAAAACTCACGGACTACCGAAACTGACTCAATTGAAGGTACTTGAGTAGTGTCATCCTTGAGATGTGCCAAGAAAGCTAAACACCCTTTACTCACCATTTTCTTAGCACGAAGAAAGGAGATGATACACACCGGATTGGAAGTGTAGTCGCCCTCCCACACTAACGGGTCTGCCCCAGGCTTGGCTAACGTCACAGTTTTAGCATTACAATCCACAATCGCAAAATTTGGAGAAAGCCAAGTCATACCCAGAATTACATCAAAGTCACCCATTTCTAAAATAACCAAGTCTACGTAAGTGTTGCTCCCCACAAAATTCACCAAACAAGACCTATATACCTTTTCAACTATCACAGACTCAACCCACCGGAGTAAACACGAATAGGCATGTCAAGTAATTCACAATGTAAATTTAGACCATTAGCAAATGAGGAAGATACATATGAAAACGTGGAGCCAGGGTCAAATAATACAGATGCCATGCAATCACAAACCAAGAGATTACCTGTGATAACAGCATCAGATGCCTCCGCTTCAGATCTCCCAGGGAAAGCATAACAATGGGCCCTATCATTCGTCTGTCCGTTGCCCCTACCATGTTGGGTAGTAGTGGCTCCGTTTTGCCCATTACCTCTGCCGTTTTGGTGACCACCATTACCTCGACCACCACGTCCTCCAGAGAAAAACGGCCTCTACCATGACCACCCCTACCTCTAGCTAGTGGGGCTCTGTAACTCTGGTTTGGACAATACCTCTTAATGTGTCCAATCTCTCCACATCCATAACATTCTCGGGGTTCACGCATCGGCCTCTCAGAGAAGTGTTGACCGTTCTGAGGTGGACCCCCAACTACAGTCTGTAGTGAAGACTGGATTGGTCGAACTGAGTGACCTCCGGAGTTCTGTCCTCCAGAGTAAGAACCATTAAACTCACCTCCCCTTCGAAACCTCTTTGATGTCGATGTCGTGGTGAAGTCATCTGGCTTCACTCCTTCCACCTCTATCACGAAGTCTACCACTTCTTGGAAGGATGTTGCCGTTGCCGCTATCTGTAAGGCTGAAATCCGCAATTCTGACCTCAACCCCTTCACAAAACGGCAAATCCGTTCTTGTGGACTGAAACAGAGTTGGGTAGCATATCTGGATAGTGCGCGAAATTTAGCCTCGTATGCATTTACCGTCATCCTTCCTTGCTCTAGACCCAAGAACTCATCCCTTTTTCTATCTCTCAAAGTCTTGGGATATACTTCTCCATAAACAGGGTAGAGAATGATTCCAAGTCATAGGTGGTGCCTCTGTTGGTTGACACTCAACATGTGAACGCCACCACATTTTGGCGTTCCCTTGGAACTGATAGCTCACGAACTCAACGCCAAACCGTTCTACTATCCCCATCTTGTGTAGTAGCTCATGACAATCAACCAGAAAATCATAAGCATCCTCAGATTCTGCACCCTTGAAGACTGGAGGTTTCAATTTCAAGAACTTACTGAAAAGTTCATGCTGATCGTTGTCATAATAGGCCCAGTAGTCAGACGTGGAAATGTGCCTATCCCCAATGTTGCATCCATGCGGGGAGCCATAGTAGCCGCATGTCGTATCTCTGAAACCGGGGGTGTTGGTGCAGAAACCACTGGAGGTGCCTGACCGTGATCAGATAACCCGCTCAGATAAGCAAGAACCTGATTGATCATCTCTGGGGTAGGTTGGGGTGGCATTTCCTCATTTTGCACTTGTTCATTCTCCCCTTCCTCACCCTCTCTTATCACCTCCTCGGTCGGTGGAGGAGTCACTGCCCTAGCATCAGATGGGCTAGGTGCTCGTCCTCTTCCTCTAGAGGACGTCCTCCCACGACCTCTACCACGGCCTCTTGCCGCTGTTCTTTCTCGAGCCACAGCCCCAGTCAGTCGTTTCTTGTCTTTCTGTTGTTGCTGCTGGTGCGGTCGTTGCTCTAGTTCTAACCATCTGCGAAATAGAGTGAAGATGGTCAGATACCAATTTGTATCACCTAGATACCAATTGGACTCAAGTAGTAGCACGAAAGAAAGAATGAAAGAATGGAATTTTCCTAAAGTCTTATAGCCTCTCAAAGAAAAGTAAAGGCGTCCCCCTACCGTTCCTTATGACTCTACTAGACCTGTTCTTGTGTGATGAGACCAACGAACCTAATGCTCTGATACCAAGTTTGTCACGACCCAAATCGGGGACGCGACTGGCACCCACATTTACCCTCCTATGTGAGCGAACCAACCCATCTAAACCTTAACATTTCAAGATATATCAACAGAAAATAATGCGGAAGACTTAAACTCATTAATAAAACAATTCAAACTATTATTATTATCCCCAAAATCTGGAAGTCATCATCACAAGAACATCTATCTCAAATTGCTAAACTAAAACTGTCTAAGAAGCTAAAACAACTACTAGCTAGTCCATGCCGGAAGTTCAAGGCATCAAGACTTGAAGAAGAAGACCCAGTCCAAGCTAGACGCATTAGCTCACCCTGAATTTCCGATGAAGTGAAGACTGGCTAGATCTACTGTTGAGTTGAAGTTGACGGAACGTTTGCTGCATTACACAAATTACAAAGAAGAAAACATAAAAGTAGGGGGTCAGTACAACCACAAGTACTGAGTAGATATCATCGGCCAACTCAAAATAGGGAACAGTATATATCAATAATAATGTAAATCAACTACAATACTCAACATGTAGCAATAACAATATTAATTCATCGATAAATACAACCGAGTTCACACATGAGGACTCAAGCCTCAATACCATACTCATTTGGGAATTACGTTCATTTAGATTGAGTATGTTCATTATCTTTCAAGATTCATTATCTTTCTTCCTCTTGTGTCGGTACGTGACACTCCGCTCCTCTATTTCTATCCTGGTGCCGGAACGTGGCACTCCGATCCTCATATACTATCCTGGTACCGGAACGTGGCACCCGATCCATAATTCTATCCAAGTGTCGGAACGTGACACTCCGATCCTCATTCTATCCTGGTACCAGAACGTGGCACCCGATCCATAATTCTATCCTGGTGTCGGAACGTGACACTCTCCGATCCTCATTCTATCCTGGTACCGGAACGTGGCACCCGATCCATAATTCTATCCTGGTGTCGGACGTGACACTCCGATCCTCATTCTATCCTAGTACCGGAACGTGGCACCCGATCCATAATTCTATCCTGGTGTCGGAACGTGACACTCCGATCCTCATATTCATTCTATCCTGGTACCGGAACGTGGCACCCGATCCATAATTCTATCCTGGTGCCGGAACGTGACACTTCCGATCCTCATATTCATTCTACCTCCTGGTAACCGGAACGTGGCACCCATATCCCCTAATTCATCAAGCCTTCTTTTATACTAAGGCATCATCAATCTCATTATATAATATATCAAGCCTTCTTTTATACTAGGCATCATCAATAACAAGTGAATTAGGGTTCTTTCAAGATTTGGGATTCAATAGCTTCATCATGCTTTGTTAATTCATCACAATTTCATATTCATATTCATGCAAGCTTACATTAAGCACATAGTAAGGGTTTACAATACTATCAACCTAACATTCACTATCAAGAGTTTACTACAAGTAGCATGAAAACCATAACCTACCTCCACCGAAGAATTGATCAATCAAGCTAATCCTCAAGCTTTGTTATTCCTCTTCGTTTCTCCTCTCTCGTTCGACTCTCTCTCCCTTTTTCTCTTACTGTTTGTTTTATTCAAACCCTCTTTCCTTTACCCTAATTATCATATAATTAAGACTAAAAGAGGACAAAAAAACCCACTAATTAACTTAAGGTTACCTCTTTAAACCCCCAAGTAATTAGACTTATTAATATTAACCCTCAATCTTTATAATTAAGGGAAGAATAGTCCAAAAAGACCCTTAAAACGTGTAGAGGAATCCTATTCTGCCTGGGATTTGCACAACCTGTGACGGGCCGTCGTACCTGCGACGGTCCGTCACACAGGTCGTCGCAGCCCCCTCGAACTCAAGTGGCCTGTGACGGCCCGTCACACCTGTGACGGTCCGTCCTGCACCTCCGTCCTGACGGTCAGAAACTCGTTTTTCGGTACCCAATTTCAGAATTCCTAAGTATATTGAAATGGTGCCTCACGACGGTTCGTCATAGATGTGACGGCACGTCCTGCAGGTCCGTCACAGATTACAGAGAGTCGATTTTAATATCCAAATTGAAGAATTCTAAGTGTCATGGAACGGAACCTCCTCGACGGGACGTCGTGACCACGACGGTCCGTCGTTACATCCGTCGTCCCAGCCAGTTTTTCCAGAAATAAAATCTGTTACGGCCCGTCGAGGAGGTTCCGTCGTCCCAACCAGTTTTTCCAGAAATAAAATCTGTTGCTCAAAACGACTAAACAGGTCGTTACAGAAATAATAAATCTTCTCTTCTCTCTATTTTTTTCTTCTTCTTCTTCTTCTTCTATAGTTTCATAACACGTTATCAGCACGAGACTCTACTTTCTCAAAAAGTGAAGGTTAGGTTTGAAGAATTAATAAGGTATTATTTATTCTTTTATTTTTATTTTTAATGGTCAATTTTACGAAACTAGATTTCATTGTCCTTCAAAGTTCGTGCAGAAACTATCTCTCATGGATGTTGGATACTGAAATACACCTTGATGCAATGGGTCTTGGAGACACCATAAAAGAAAGAAATAAGGAATCAAAACAAAATTGTGCACGGGCAATGATATTCTTGCGTCATCATCTTGAAGAGATTCTTAAAATCGAATATCTAACAGTTAAGGATCCACTTGTTTTGTGGAAAAGCCTAAAAGAAAGATATGACCACTTGAAGATGGTCATATATCCAAAGGCACGATATGATTGGATGCATGTAACGCTACAAGACTTTAAGTCTATACATAAGTATAATTCTTCCATGTTCAGAATCACTTCTCAATTGAAATTATGTGGAGAAACGATTAGTGAGATTGATATGATGGTAAAAACATTCTCCAATTTTCATGTCTCGAATGTGCTCTTGCAGCAATAATATCGAGAGAAAGGTTTCAAAAAGTATTCTGAACTAATTTCTCGTCTTCTTGTGACTGAGCAAAATAATGATTTATTAATGAAAAATCATGAGAATCGGCCTGCTGGATTTGAACCAGTTTCTGAAGTGAATGAGGCGCACATCCACCATGCTAGGCGTGGAAAAGGTTGTGGCCCTAATCGTGGTCGTGCACGTTGATGTGGACGTGAACGTGATCGTAATTATGGTCAAGAACGTAATTCTTTTCCTGGTGTTAATCATTCATCAAATAAGAATCACAATCAAAAGTAAATAATAAAGGATGAGAAACATGAAGCAACTAGGGAAGGTTGTTTTCGATGTGGTGGAAGAGGTCATTATGAATGTGATTGCCATACTCCCAAAAACTTGGTTGGGCTTTATCAAGAACCACTAAAGAAGAAAGAGAAAAATCACGAGGCAAATTTTATCTTTGAAAATCAAGTTGACATCAGATACTTGGATGTAGTGGATTTTTTCGCACATCCTGAAGGAAAAACAGATCACTTAATTGGTGATGATTCCGTGAACATGGAAGAGTCATTCTTTTTTCTAATAGTAGTTATTAATAAATTTAATATAATGATAGTTATTTACATGAGTATAAGTATTTTGAAATTAGTTTAGTCATATTCTTGTAGTTCATTAGTTTGTTCTTTCTTAGTTAGATAATACATATATTTTCTTGATTTGTTTATATGATTCTAATATGATAGTGTTAGTCAAATACTAAACTTTATCACTTGTTTGTATTATATTTTGCCTTTAACTTGATCTAATGTTAAAAACATGTAATATGTTACTAGCTAGGATTTATCATGTGTTTATATTATGTTAGGTCTTTAACTTGATTTAATGTTAAAAAAATATGCAATTTGTTATTAACTAGGATTTTTTATGTGTTTACATTATATTAGATCTTTAACTTGAACTAATGTTAAAAACATGCAATCTGTTATTAACTAGGATTAAATAATGATTTTTATTTTATTTTTTCCTAACAAGTCGTTATTCACTTAGAGGAAGCAATAAATTAAGGCTCAACTTCTGATATTTAATTATTAGTATATTACATTGAATATATTGTACCCTTTTGACAATACTAATATTTAATACATATTGATTGTGTGTATGTCATTCATGTGAATATATGGATAATTCTAAAAATATATTACCGAAATATGAAGATATTTGCTTGATTGATTCTGGTACAACATATACGATATTCAAAAATAAGAAATATTTTTCTCATTTAAGTTTGGGCAAAATAAATGTTACTACAATTTTTGATAGTTTTAATATGATTGAGGGCTTTGAAAAAGCCATTGTAATTTTGCTCAAAGGAACTAAACTCTTCATTAATAATGTTATATTTTCTCCAAAATCTAAGAGAAACTTGTTGAGTTTTAAAGATATCCGTGAAAGTGGTTATCATATCCAATCAATGGATGAAATAAATCTTGAATATCTTGGTATCACCAAGAATGTCTCTAGGCAAACATGTGTTATAGAAAAGTTCCCTACTTTATCTTCTGACTTGTATTGGACAAAAATTAGTGCAATTGAGACACATTTTATAGTAAATAAGAAGTTTATTGATTCCAATACATTTGTACTTTGACATGATCGTTTGGGACATCCTGGCTTATAACGATGAGACGAATTATGAAAAATTCGAATGGACATCCATTAAGGACCTAAAAGTTCTTTTGAATGGTGAACTTTTTTCGTACTGCTTGTTATCATTGCAAGTTTATTGTGAGATCATCACCAACCAAAGTTGAGATCGAATCCCTGCGTTCTTGGAATGTATACATGAGGATACTTGTGGACTTATTCACACACCTAGATCATTTGAAGACTTTATAGTTCTAATGAATGCTTCTTCTAGATGGTCTCATGTGTGACTATTGTCATCTCGTAACTTGACATTTGCATAATTATTGCCACAAATAATAAGGTTAAGGGCACACTTTCCTGATAATAAGATTAAGTCCATTCGCTTAATAATGCTGTAGAGTTTTCATCCCAATCATTTAATGATTATTGTTTAGCAATTGGGAGAAGAATTGAAAACTCTGTTGCTCATGTTCATACTTAGAATGGTCTCGCTGAGTCATTAATTAAACGTTTGCAATTAATAGCAAGACCATTACTTTTTATATGGGGACATGCAGTTTTGCATGCTGCAACATTTATTCGTCTCAGATCGACAAATTATAGTGAGGTTTCTTCATTACAATTAGTTATGGGTCAAGAGCCTAATATATCCCAACGAAATTTTTTTGGATGTGTCGTACATGTGCCCGTTGCACCACCAAACCGCACTAAGATAGACCCTCAAAGAAGGTTAGGAATATGTTGAGTTTGAGTCCCCCTTTATTATTCACTATCTTGAATTATTGACTGGAGACATGTTTACCGATCGATTTACAGATTGTTGATTTGATGAGACAGTTTTCTCAAAATTAGGTGGAGAGATTAATAAAATAAAACGAGAAATTTTGTGAAAAAATTTATCTTGTCTCATCTTGATCAATATTCTTCTACTTGTGAGCAAGAAGTACAAAAGATTATTCATCTGCAGAAAATTACAAATCAAATGTCATATGCATTTACAGATTTGAAAAGAATTACTAAACCACATATTCCTGCAAAGAATGTTTCAATTTGAATTGATGTTCCTGTAGGACCATCCACGAGTGTCATAGCTAATGAGTCAAAAGAACGCCTAAAGTGTGGTAGACCATTGAGTTCTAAAATCAAAATCCTAGAAAAAAAAGAAAGATTAAATGCCTAGATGACACTATGAAAGAATCTCATATGGAAGTTCAAAATTTGAATAATTCTGATATTCATGAAAGAACCAATGAACTTGAAACTCAAGAAAATAATGAACTATCCGTAAATTTAAGAGATATTGAAACTAATCTGAATCGATCAGAAATAGTGGTTGATTATATTTTTGCATATAATGTTGAAACAAATATCATGCAAGATAATGAGGATCTTGAACCTCAATCTGTTATAGAATGTCGACAAAGAAATGATTGATCAAAATGGAAAAAAGCAATTCCATCAGAGTAGAATTCACTTGCCAAGCGTGAAATTTTTGGACCTATAGTTCAAACACCTAATGGTATTAAAACTTTTGGTTGCAAATGAATTTTTGTGCAAAAACGAAATGAGAAAAATGAAATAAAAAGGTATAAATCACGCCGAGTGGCACAAGGATTTTCTCAAAGGCCTGACATCGATTATGAAGAGACATACTCACCCGTTATGGATGCAATAACATTGTCTTATATCATTAGTTTCACAGTCCATGAGCAATTTGAAATGCATTTGATGGATGTGGTTACAAAATACCTTTATGGATCAGTTGATAATGAGATATACATGAAAATTCCTAAAGGATTTGCAATGCCTAAATCATGTAATTTAAAATCTCGAGAAATTTATTCAATTAAATTGTAAAGTCATTATATGATTTGAAGCAATCTGGAGGCATGTGGTATAATCGTCTTAGTGAGTATTTAATTAAGGAAGGTTATACAAATGATGCAATTTGTCAATATGTCTTTATAAAGAAAACAATATCAGAATTTTTTGTACTTGTTGTTTATGTTGATGACATAAATCTTTATTGGAACTCCAATAGAGCTTCAAAAGGCAATTAATTATTTAGAACGAATTTGAGATGAAAGATCTGGGATGGATTAAATTATGTCTTGGTTTGCATATTGAGCATTTGATAAATGGTATTTTTGTTCATCAATATGCCTACACAATAAAAGTGTTGAAAAGATTTTGTATAGATGAAGCACATCCATTAAGTACTCCGATGGTTGTTCGTTCACTTGATGTGAATAACGACCCATTCCGACCTCAAGAAAAGGATGAGGAAATTCTTGGTTCTGAAGTATCATATCTTAGTTCAATTGGTGCACTAATGTATCTTCCTAATGCTATAAGACCTGATATAGATTTTGCTGTTAATTTGTTAGTAAGATATAATTCTGCTCCAATTAGGAGAAACTGAAATGGGATCAAACACATTTTGCGATATCTCAAAGGGACAAACGGTATGAGCTTATTTTATAATTGTAGCCTCAATCTTGTTGTTTATGCTGATGCATGATATTTATCTGATCCATACAAAGCTCGATCCCAAATACGCTATGTGTTTATATGTGAGGGGACTGTCATATCTTGGAGATCTATGAAGCAGTCCATCATAGTCACTTTATATAATCATGCTAAAGTAATAGTTATTCATGAAGCAAGTAGAGAATATGTGTGGTTAAGGTCTGTGATACATCTATCCGAGAGAAATGTGATTTGGAGTGTGATAAAGTACCCACCACTTTATATGAAGATAATGCATCATGCATAGCATAACTTAATGGAGGATTCATAAAAGGAGATAGAACAAATTACATTTCACCAAAGCTTTTCTATACACATGAACTTCAAAAGAATGGTGATATAAATGTGCAATAGATTCGTTCAAGTGACGATGTGGCTGATCTATTCACCAAGTCTTACCAACTGCAAATTTTAAAAAGATGGTGCACAATCTTGGAATGTGAAGATTCAAGTCTCTAGATTGATTTTCTCATTATAGAAAGTTAATACGCGTTGTACTCTTTTTCTCTTATGAGGTTTTGTCCCACTGGGTTTTCCTTGTAGGATTTTTAATAAGGCAGCCTAGATGCGTATTAATAGCCATGTGTACTCTTTTCCTTTACTAGAGTTTTTCTTTTCTTAAAGTTTTTTTTACTAAAGTTTTTGACGAGGCACATCATTTATGATGAGACATTCAGGGGGAGTGTTATAAAGTATTAGTATTATGGTGAATGTCTATCATGTGGAGTCCTTTTAGGATATGGTTAAGAGTACCACTTGAAAACCAAGTTAGATATTCCCTACATATAGGAAGCTTCTCTTCATTGTAAAATCACCCCTCAACATAAATAATAAGTGTTCTCTGTTAGAATCGAATCCACACACACACACACACTTGATGAATGAAGAACACAAGAACTTTCAAGAGAAATAGATGACACATCTAGAGAGAGAATGAGAGAAACCAATATTTCGTGGTAACAACCCATGAGTAAACTTCCACGGAGGTGGGTATATATATAAATAATTCAAAGTATTTTTGATTACAGAGAATAAATAATACAACCTAATCAAATATTAATCAAGCTCCACAACCTAACATTCTCTTCTCTTTATTTTCTTCTTTCTTATTCTACGATTTGTTAACAATAATAATAGTCTTTTCAATGGCATCTAGTTTACCCTTTATTTACTCTTGTTAATAACATATAAAATTGTGAATAGTAAGTCATGGTGCAAAAATGAGACACGTACGTCTTCATTCGCTAATAAATGAAACTCAAATTTACTTTACAATTAAGAGATGATATGTTCGTCTGCCACTTCTAAATAACGTTAACGTAATTAGTTCATAATGCTAGTCTTAATATAAAATAATAAACACTTTTAAATTTGTTAAAATGGATTAAGAAACAAAAAAGTTAAATTTTAGTATATGGATCAAGTAAAATGATATAGATAATATCAAAAACTTCTAAGTCTCTAATCATTTTTTATTGTGAATAAGATTTTATCGAGTGATTTTAAATTTTATTGGTGTCAAGTCGAATTAGCCGTAATAGTTCACAACATAATTAATATAGTTGCTACTTTGATTTTGAAAAATTGTTTTGTTTAGAGTAACCAACTAATTTTAAGAAAATATTAGGAAAATCATTTTTATATGTCAATGTATGCTCTGTTTTGATTTATAAAATCAGTGAAATTCTGAGCAAAAATTTTGATTACTCGAGGTGAAGGTATTTAGCATTTCTTAGAGCCTATCCGAAGATAATCCTTAAACTCAATTTAGGAAAACTTATTTATATTTATTTGGTTTTAAAATTCATGATAAGTTCAAGAAAAATAGTAAAATATAAGGTGTGACATATATCTATTAAATAAAATTAATAGTAGCATATTTATCATACGGTAATAAGTAAAATAAATAAATGCATTTAGAATTTACGCTAATTTTAATATGTTATAAAATAGGGTATCATAATAAACTTATCCTTAAAAAATGTGAAATTTAAAGAATATCAAAATTTGTTGTTTTATTTAAGAAGTAAGAAAATAAAATAAAATGATATAGAAGCCGAGGTAGATATGTAGTAATGTGTGTGAAAAATGAAGTTCAATAAAATAATAATGATACTAAATGTTAAATTATTATAAAAAGTTTGTGATCTTAAATAGATTTATTATAAAGTGTAGTATCTACATGTAAATTGTTTAAAACATATGAACACTTACTTTATTTACATGTATAGACAAATTGATGATAGATTATATGTAGTAAAATAAAATGTATATTTTTAAGTGTAGGAATTTATAAATTATAAAAATAAATAAGTTATATTAGTAAAAGAGATAGAAGATAAAATAAGAAGAACTTTCACATATAAACACTTAAAAAAAACATAATTATTCTCCATAGTTATAGTTTGATAATTCTGTCACGCTTCTTTTATTTTCAATTTTTTTTTATTTATTGTTTTGAAAGAAAGGAATTTTTCCAATTAAAGTGACGTTTTGAAAAGGGATTACTTTATTATTCAAAGTCGACACTTGGAATTGAGTTTAGGTGTTTCAAGTCACATTTTATTTAAATTCCTAATCAAAAGGAAATTTGACTCTATTTTATTGGTCTGCGAATTAGAAATTCGGGTAAGGAATTCTGTTGGCCGAGGGGAAGGTGTTAGGCACCCCTCGAATCCCGTGGTTCTAGCACGGTCGCTTTATTGACTTTAGTATGACTTAACTTAATTTTTGGACATCATATTATTTAATTAATAATAAAATTTATTCACCCTCAAATTTATTTTAAACTTATTTGAAATTGGTTTATTATTTTAAATGGTTTTAATTTTTTTTCACTGTGCGTCCATAATTTTAAAGTTGAGTGAAACATCCGCGTGTGTGTGTGTATAGATAATAATAATAAATAATA